>JAQZBX010007712.1:0-49787 GCA_029593785.1 Cabassous unicinctus | reverse complement strand
AATGATTTAGAAGGCCAGAATGATGAGGAGAGAGAGAAAGAGTAAAGAAAGAGCTGAAATGAAAAAGTTAATAATAATAAAAAAGAAGAAAACAGAATAGATAGAATAGAAATTGACACCCTTAAAGTTGTGGGCTAATGAAAAAAGGTGGTATATAAGAACCACAACAGAAAGCAGAAGGCAGAAAGATGAAGGAAGAAAAAGAGATAGCATTGGGAGACAAAATCAATATAGACAGAGAATGGGAAATCATGGAAGAAGAAGCACAGCAAAGAAGAGACAAGCTAGCAGCACAATTCTCTCCTGAGCAATCCACCTCACCATCCAGCTCCCTCCAGATTGATGTCCCCAAAGTTCTCACTCCATGCGCTCCCAGCACAGACCACTCAGGCAGGTTCCTGTCCCCAATCAGCCATCCTCCGAGACTGAGTTAGTGAGTGCCCTCCTAAACCGATGCCATCTTGCCCCTACTCTCTCATGTTACTTTCTACTCTTGTCATGGTGATGGTTTCCCCCTGGCTTAGTTTGCCAGGTTGCTCTGACAAATACAACACAATGGGTTGCTGTGGTGGTTTGAAACTGTATGTACCTCAGAAAATCATGATCCTAAAACTAATCCATTCCTGTAGTTATAAACCTATTGTAAGTAGGACCTTTTGATGAGGTTACTTCAGTGAAGGCATGGCCCAGGGTGGGTCTTAATCTTCCTACTAAAGTCCTGTATAAGATAATGTAATTCAAACAAATAGAGAGAAAGACATGGAAGCAAAAGCTGAAAGCAGTGAAACCCAGAAGAGAAAGGAGACCAGTAGACACCACAGTGTTCCTTCCTATGTGACAGAGGGGTCCAGGATCACTGGCAGCAGTGTCTTGTTGGTGTCTTGACTTGGATGTTTTCATGGCCTTAAAACGGAAAGTTTGTAAGCTCATGAATTCCTATTGTTAAAAGCTACCCATTCCACAAGATATTTCTTTCAGCAGCCTAGCAAACAAAAACCATTGGCTTAACAACAGGCATGTATTGGTTCATGGTTTGGGGGACTAGATTTCCAAAATCAAGGCAGCAGTGAGGCCATGCTTTCTCACCAAAGTCTGTAGCATTCTGATGCTCACTTGCCGCAATCCGTCGAGTTCCTCGATTTGCAAGTCTGCCTCCTATCACGCAGAAATCTCTCCTTGTGTTTGTTCTTCTAGTTTCTGCTGACTTTTGGCTTCTGGCTTTTTCCTGTGGGTTTCTGTGACTGTGTCAAATTTCTTTAGCTTATAAGGGGCTCAGTAAGATGATTAAGAGCCACCCTG
This sequence comes from Cabassous unicinctus, assembly GCA_029593785.1. NCBI lineage: Eukaryota > Metazoa > Chordata > Mammalia > Cingulata > Chlamyphoridae > Cabassous > Cabassous unicinctus. The sequence goes on along the minus strand of JAQZBX010007712.1, from coordinate 48,488 downwards.
CTTCAGTTGGACCACACTTTAATTAGTAAAATCTTCAAAAGGTCTTATTTACAATGGGTCCACACCTACAGGAATGCAGATGAAGAATTTATCTAATTTGGGGTACATAATTCAATCTACCACATTCCCTTTTTATCTCCTCCACCCCTACCATTTATCGTTTAGACCAGAACACTGCTTCCAGGCCATCATCACCATCTGTTCAAATAAAGAGGTATCCTTTATTTGCCTGGCTTCTCTACCTCCCCTGGCTTTTCTATTTCCATTTTCTGGATGATCATACTTCAGAGTTTTTCTCAGCCTTCACCTAGTCCATAGACACTCACTAGGGAAGGACAAAGCCTTCACTATCTTCATTAATCAGATCTTAAAATTCTACCTTTCAAATGAATATCTTCCCAAAATAAGTAGATAGTGAAAAACTCCCTTTGCTTATCAAGGCAAATTTTTCATATCTAACTTTCAATTGGTGTGTTTTTGTAAGCATTTGCTCTATTGCTAGATCCTAGTATCTGTATATTTAACAGGTAGATATTTATAGTAGTGATTTCCATTCTTTGTACTTTGTTCACAACAATGTCTTCTACTGACAGTCCCTAGAGGGCCCAGATTGCACAGTTTCAAATCTTCAAAGGCCCAAACATAATTCCAAGCTTAAAGAAGGCAATTAACATTTACAGAATAGTTGTCATGTGACTGACCCTGTGCTATGAAATTTCCTCATCAAACTGAGTAGTGTCATACTGGGATTCAGAATCTAGATGCTGGAAATGCATAAGCTATACCCTTCTAGGTATGTAAGGGGACTTCTGTATATTGACTGAAGTCAAAGGGATGGAAGGGAGGAGAAGGAAGAAAGAGAAGAAGGAAATGGATGATGTGTGGGTGATGAAAAGTATCTAACCTCTGTTAGCTGGAGTAACTCATTTTGTAGGTCGAAGAAGAGATGGTTTAAACCTAACAAGTGAAGAAGTTTTGTATGGAAGATATTTTGTTCTAGAAAGAAAAAAAACACACACAAAAAACCCTGCTTCAAAGGCTCAGGTAATAAAGTATGGCCACCCTCTCAATTAGAGGTGGAGTGGAAATCACCATCCCAGAATCCGCAGGATTGGGGAATGAACTATGGACTAGAGTGGACTTACTGGTGTTCTACTTTAGAATTGTTGTGATTCTAGCAATGGCAGAAATTACAACATTGATGTGGCGGCAGTGGCCACTGGAGGCTCTGCGGGCAGAGAGAGGGAAAAACAGGTGTAGTACAGGGGCTTTTTCAGGACTTGGGAATCATCCTCAATGACATTGCAACAACAGATACAGGCCATTTTTTATCTTCCCATAGCCTGCAGTATTGTGTGGGAGAGAGTGTAGACTACAATGTGAACTATGGACCATGCTCAGTGGCAATGTCCCAGGATTCGCTTATCAGTTGCAATGAATGTGCCACACTAATGAAGGATGTTTATGTGGGAGGGTGTGGGAGGTATGGGGAGTGGAGCATATGGGAATCCTATATTTTTTGTGTAACATTTATGTAATCTAAGTATCTTTAAAAATATATTAAAAAATATTAAAAACAAAACAAACACACAACAACAACAAAATACAGCAAAAATTAAATTATGGCCATAAACTGAGAAGAGTGACCATTTTCTCCTTGACTCTCTCACAAACCATAATACAGCTTAGGAGATCAGTGAAGCTACTAGGCGAGGAGGGTTGGGTCTGTGAAAGGAGTGCTCGCACAGAGAGGAGGAAGATGTAATGACAAGTTTCCATTACAAGAACATGATGTGAGACAGGCATGGTTTTCTCAGAAATAGCTGAGAAGATGTTGAGGAAAGACTATGGTTATCCAGGTTGGCACCAATAGCTATAAATGTTAACATTATCTTGCTTGTTTCTACAAAGAATAGGGGTAGTCAGGTGACATATACATTATGCCATTTAGTTCTTTAAAAAAATCTTTAGAGAATAGGGTTAATATCCTCATTTTCAGATGATGAAATAAAAGCTAAGACATATTGAATAATCTACCAAGGTCACACAGTTAATGGTGGACCTGGGGTTCAAAGTCAAGCCTTGGTGACTCTCCATACAGGTATTCCTTATGACTATACCACATTGTTTCCCAGCTGCTTGGTATTTGCTTTCTGATTGATTATGTATTCCAGGTGGCAGATGGCCAGAAAAGAGGAAAGTATACCTGAAAACTCAGACTTTTTACTCTTTTATTCATTTATTTACTGAAAGGCGAGTTCAGATTCCAGCATTGCCATTTACTAACTATAGGTCCTTGGGCAATATACCTTCCCTTCCTGAGCCTTGGTTTCATTGTCTGTAAAATGGGACTATCAACATGTTTTTTGAATATTGCTGTGAGGCTTAAATGACATAATGAATTCTGGCTTATATTATAGAGCCTAGTACATAGTAGGTTCTTATCAAATTATAACTATTTTTATTATTGGTGGTTCCTGCAGTTTTGCCTGAACTTATTGAATCCAGGGGAGAAACCATGTGGAATATGTCAGTGTAGAATATGAACAGATTTTACGTTAGTGCTGTCAATTCTCACCTCAACATGCATCTTCCCAAATTTGCCTCTTTTTTTCCTTCCATATATAAAATAACATATGGGAGTACTTTGTTTTGACTCCTCCTGCTAGGAACCAAATCATAACTTCTTTTCCACAAAAAGAAGGGGTGGTAGTAACTTGCATCCATTTCTTTGGCAAGTATCCACTTATATGTTTATCAAATTTAAGAGTTCTTTCTTAGAGCACCTCATTCTGTGGCTAGAAAGTGTGTTTATTTCACTTGAAAGGGCATGAGAGAGGCACTTCTGTATAAAATTCACTGTTTTTTCTTAACTATGCATTGTCATGAGACCATATGGCCCTAAATGATTTAGTTTTCCATGAAAAATGGGTATTACATCAAAAATGAAAGCTGCTAAAAAGAATTTGCATATTTGATGAAAAATAAAGTCAATAAAATGTTTAATCTGGCTGTAAGAAATGTAGTGGGATTTCATAAGCAGCCCTTACATAATAAGGAAATGCATTTTCATTATGATTGCTGCATTACCAGTGTTGTGGAGACTTGACCTTTTTTATAAAGTGATACAGAAAGCTGGAGCACCAACTGTGCTCACCTGAAGATTCAAGGAAATTGGAAATATCTACGAAATTGGTGAGGTGAGACCTGCCAGGGTCCATGAAAATAAACCCTGTGGATTTCCTGGGAAAGAAATGGGGCAGTGGGATCTGCTGGATGGAGAGGAGAGAGACTGGTCAGAGCACAGTGCACTCCTTCCTAAGAACTGGGAAGGTGGATAACATAAGAGCAAGTCAACACTCAAAGAGCAGTTACACTAAAATCTCCATGGGATATTGAAAGTGAAAGCATTGAAAACAGTAGCTCTGGCAGACTGGAGGGAAGCCACCATGACCGACAGTCCCACCGCAAGCATCAGCAGCAGTGAAGGTGCTCTCAGAGATTATCAGCGAGAAAGGAGAGGCCACCATGTTAGAAAGGAGGAGAAAAAGAACATGTTCACCTCTGTCTGGTAGTAGGTAAATGAAAGATTCAGGGGTGGAGTTCACCCGAAACATCCCCTGAGCACTCTTAGAAACTTTCAGGAAGAGTTTGATGTGGCTAGAGCACCTGAAGAATTGTTGGCGTGGAAAAAGAAACTATCATTGTGACTCTAGCTCTACCCCAAGGGGATATCACAAATTACGTATTGAATTTCTTCTTAGTTAAGCTAATAAATCAAGCCATAAAATACAATCTCTGACTGTGAACTTTCTTTAATGGCTAACTGCAGGTCAAAACACATGAGAAGTTCATTGTGCCACTACTTTGAATTCATGTCTAAGTGGCAGCATTGAGAAAACACCATGAAAAGGAAAAAGCAGATACAAAAGTAAGAGTGGGGCAATATTAATTGTTGCAATTACAAACCAACTTGGGAAAAAGCTTATTTCTCAATGAATTGCACCTACTGGATAACATCCACTCCTTGCAACGAGGTTCATTTTGTGTCATTCAAGAAGCTGTCCCAAACCCACACCATGCACCCTGGGCTGGCTGCATGCTGGAGAATTCTCCATTCTGCAGCCATCTTGCGGTAGATTTCAGCTATGTGTGATAGCCATACAAGCTCAAGGAAGATGGATTATTTCTGTGTCCTCTACATGAGCTTCATAATCTCTTTAAAAGAATTGGTCAGAATACTGTGTCTTTTCCTCATATCATGATCATAAAAATTTATTTTTGTCTAAAGTATCTATCTTTCAATTTGTTATAGTTTTGAAATGCTCTAGATCAAAAGTTGAAGCAAGTTGAAGGACCACTTAAGGATCCATTGGAGCTATACTTTTTTGGCCATTAAGGATTCATAAGGAGCTATACTTAATGAGAGTTATAACCAAGGAGACACAACCAGTATTGTCAGCTTGCAATGGCAAATGTTTGAGCCCAGGTGATGCTATTTCCAAGCTATGCTTTCCCCAGTTTGTTGTAAGAGCATCTTTTTATCACAATATTCTTCATGGTTGGTTACACCTTTAGAGGAGCTTCTTAAAAAGGCAGTATAGATTTATGATTAAGAACTGGCATGCTTGAGCCAGGCTTCCTCAGTTCATGTCCTAGTTCCTCTACCTACTTGCCATGTGACCTCGTATATTACTTTGCCAGGCTAATCTTATTAATAACACACAATGGGTTGGCTTAAACATCTAGCATTTATTGTCTCACTGTTTTGAAAGCCAGAAGTCCAAAATCAAGATATGTGGAAGGCCGTGCTTTCTCCCAGAGTCAGTAGTATTCTGGTGATAGCATTTCTCCATCACATGGTGAAGATCTGGGTCTCCTTCTGTGACTTTCTCTGACTTTTGGCTTCTTCTGGTTTCTGGTTTCTACTGACTGGCTGCATCCACATTTCATCTCTTTATATGGTTAAGATCCAATTTGGCCACACCTTAACTAATAACAATATCATCAAAAGGTCCAGTTTACAAATGGGTTCACACTTACAGAAAGATGGATAAAGAGGATGCCTTTTGTTGGACTACATAATTCAATCTACCACAGCTTGTTGCATAACTTACATAAACCTCTCTGGACACCAGTTTCTCCACCTTGAAAATGGAAACATATTTGTATTTGTGTGATAGGGTGGTAGGAAATATTAAATAAATACTTGGTACATGGTAAGTACTCAATAATGGTAAGCTGTTATTATTTTGTATTGAAACCCATATAGATTTCAAAGCAATGTCAAAATCAGATATAATTAAGAAATGAAATTTGAGGCAGAAAATTACAACATGTAAGAAACCTTTTTAGTTTATAAATATTTTATCTGAATAAGGGTAATGTTGACAAACAAAAACAATTTGTGAATCAGGATATAGAAGTCACAAAAATCCTTTACATATGTCATCTTATTTGAGACTCACAATTACAGATGGATGTATGTGGGGTTATTGAGGTTAAGTTGCCAGGATGGAAGCCACAGAGTTTGTAAGTGGCAGATTGGAGTATCTGCTTCTGAAGGTTTCTAATTCCAAAACCAGTGTTTTTGCTTCACTATTCAATTTCTTAAATTAATATTTTAGAATTTAACACTTGTAGGCATTGAATAATCTTTGCAAGGTTTATTTTACATCAATAAGGGTCTTCAACACATCTGCTTTCACTCTGCCTTAGTGTCCTTTCTTATATTGATGGATAAAAGGTTGTCACTGATGACTAGGTCACAGCAAGCTCATGATGCTATGGTTTCTGGAGACCAATAATTAAAAGATCACTAAGGGTGGGTCAAAGAGTTGGCTCAGTAGGCAAGGACTGAATCTGTCAGGACTCATGAGATTTCAGAAAAATAGAACAAAGATTATAATATAATATTGCTTTATCACTGGACTCTGGTTGAACTTCAAGCCAGAACAGAGGATTAAAACACAGCCTCAAGGTCATCAAAAGCAAGGAAAGTCTGAGAAACTGCCACAGGCCAGAGGAAGCTGAGGAGACACGATGTCTATATATAAAGTGGTGTCATAGATGGGAGAAGCTAGTGATGTCCAAATGAACTGTGGAGTTTAGTTGCTAGTAATGTGCCAATGTTGGTTTCTTAGTTTTGACACATGCATCACGATCACTAAAATGTCAACACTAGGGGAAACTGGGTGAGGGGAATATGGGAACTCTATGCACTATCTTTGCAACTGTTCTATAAGTCTAAAATTATTCCAAAGTAAAAACATTATTAAAAAAAAACAAAAACCTTTGATGGGGTCTAGGCTGAAGGAATTCTTCATTAAACTAGATCATGGTATAGAAAAACTTCAGTGTCCTCCACCTCTCTTTTTTTTTTTTTCCTATTCAATATCAGGGCCACACAAAGGACATGACTCATCCATTTACCCCCCACTTTTTCTAATTTGCTTTGTATATCTCTGACTCTCTGTTGATATGTCTTTTGGAAATAGAAAAGCAAGTAGAGATCTTGTGATGTTCAGAGGAGGCCATGAGAACCTCCCTGTAGGGATTTCTTGGCCTGTGTTAGTACATTCATGTGGTAACATTTACTGGAAGCCTACCATTTCCCAAGCACAGGGTGACGTACTAGGGGCATGTAAAGAAGTATAAATAAATAAATAAATACATAAAATAAAAAATAAAATAAAATAAAATCCCTGCCTTCAAGAAGATCGTGGTCTAGCTGGGTAAGCAGATATATAACAGAGATTTACAGTACCTAGAAATGTAGAAAGAATATTAGAGAAGCCCAAAAATGGAGAAAAGGTACCACACAGTCTAAAGGAGAAGTTCAAGGTGGTGTTCCTAATGGATGTAGGAACCTCTTGAACTGAGTCTTTATATTGTCTTCCCAGGAAAGGATTTATGTAGCTGAGCAAGTGGGTAGAGGGAGAGAAAGTCCCCAGGCAGAAGATAGTGCATTCCAGGGCATTCTGGAGAAAAATATCAGAAGCTTGCTGACATTGGAATGTGAAGGAGACTGAGAGTAACAAGTAATAAAGTTGTAGGGGCAAACAGTGCTCCAAAGCTGGAGGAATTTAGCTGCAAGGGAAGTATTTAGTTTCCAGGACTGCTCAAGCAAATACCATGCAATGTACTTAAACAATGTTGTTTAAGCCAACAATGGGAATTTATCAGTTTATGGTTTTGAGGCTAAAAGAAAATCCAATCAGGGCATCATTAAGGTGAGCTTTCTTCCCAAGGGCCAGCATTTTGGGCCTGGCTACCAGTTATCCTTGGCTCCTCTGTCACATGGCAAGGCACATGGTGGCTTCTTTGGCTCTCCCTTGTCTTCTGGGTTCTGTTTCAGCTTCTTATTTCTTGTGGCTTTCTCTCTGTCTGAGTTTCATTCTGCTTATAATGACTCCAGTAATAAGATTAAGTCCCATCCTGACTAAAGTTCGCCATGCCTTAACTAAGTAACCTCATCAAAAGGTCCTACTTATAGTTGGTTCACAACCCACAGGAATGGATTAGATTTAAGAACATGTTTTTCTGCGGTCCATACAGCTTCAAACCACCAACTCCACCCTCTGGACCCCCAAAAGACATGTTCTTCCCATATGCAAAATGCATTCATTCCATTAAAATATCCTAAAAGCTTTAAGTCCTTTCAGAAACAACGTTAAGTACAAAGTTTCATTAAAATTGCTTATATGTGTAGTCTGTCCTGGGGCACAATTCCCCTTTGTCTGTGGACCTGTGAAACCCAGAGAAAAAGTTACAATGGAAGGACAGGCATAGGATAAATATTTCAATTCCATAGGGAGAAATTGGAAGGAAAACAGGGGTTATGGGGCCCAAACTATTCCAAAACCCAGCAGGACAAGCTTCATTAGATTTAAATGTCAGTAATCTATGGAATGATGTTTCATCCTCTAGGCTTGATGAAGCAGTAGTCCCACCCTTCCAAGTGCTAGCCTAGTGTCCATGCTCTCCCCAAACACTGGGGTGAGTGTTCCACCTCTCCAAGCTCTCCACAAAGGCTTGGGCACAGGCTCTACCCTCTCAGGACACTGAGGAGAAGGTCCGCCCTCTCCAAGCATTGGGTCAGACTCACCCTTTCCACACACATGTTGGGCCTGCTCTCTTGGCCCAAGAAGATGTCTTCAGTCCAGACCCCAGATTTCATGTTTCTGCCTTTGCAGTGATTTTTCCTTCAATTTGTCCCTTCTTTGTCCCTTTCAGTCCAAGCTAGTGGTGGTTCCATTTATACAAATTACACAAAACTTGTCAGCCTTGTCTCTAGTTCACAGGGGACCAAACTATCAGACAATAAGACTGTTCATAGATCTTTCTATGAACAGCATTTTCATTATTGACTTCCCCTGAAATGGCTGACTGTTTCCATGTTCCGTTAAAACTTCACTATTCTCTGGAGATTCACTTTCTGGAAGCTCAGAATTTTCCAACTATTCAATGTCTGGTGTCTTTGTGCCCTGGAGTTCAATTTTCAGTTTATCCCTTTCCTTTCTCATTTCACTATAAGCTACAAGGAGAAATCAGGCTGCAGTATTTATACTTAGCTTGGAAATATCCTCAGCTAAATATCCAAGCTCATCACTCTCAAGTTCTGCCTTCTATCTGAAATCAGAGCTCAATTTTCCCAAATTCTCTGCCACTTTAAAACAAGGATCATCTTTCCTCCAGTTTCCAATAGCATATTCATCATTTCCTTCTAAGGCCTCATTGAAAGTACATTTAAAATTCACATTTCTAGCAACAGTTCTCTTCAAAGTATTCTAGGCCTTTTCTATCAAGCACCTCACAATGCTTCCAACCTCTACTCATTACCCAATTTAAAACCATTTCTACATTTTTGGTATTTACAATAGCAGTACTCCACTCTCCTGATACCAAAATCTGTTTTAGTTTCCTAAGTTGCTCAAGCAAATGCCATGCAATGGGTTGGCTTAAACAATGGAAATTTATTAGTTTATGATTTTGAGGCCAAAAGAAAATCCAAATCAGTGCGCCATTAAGGCAATGCTTTCTTCCCAAAGACCAGCATTTTGAGACTAGCTGCCAGAGATCCTTGACTCCTCTGTCACATGGAAAGGCATATGGCAGCCTCTTCTGGCCTCTCCCTCTTCTTCCAGGTTCCATTTCAACTTCTTGCTTCCTGTGGCTTTCCCTCTGTCTGAGTTTCATTTTAAAGGATTCCAGTAATAGGATTAAGACTCATCCTAATTGAGGTGGCCCATGCCTTAACTGAAGTAACCTCATCAAAAGGTCCTGCTTACAGTAGGTTCACACTCACAGGAATGAATTAGATTTAAGAATATCTTTTTCTAGGGTACATAAAACTTCAAGCCACCACAATTAGGGAGTTTAGATTTGATCCCCTGGGAAAGGGAGCAGGCTTGATCTCTGGTAACTAACTTCAATCCTAATCATTTTTTCCCTCTTTCTTTCTTAGTCTTTAAAATCAATGTTTAGTCTTAATAGGAAACATCTTCATTGCTAGCTACTGTTATTGTTACTTGGAACTGAAGTTTAAATGCCTCTGGCATGCTTGGGCAAGCAATGAAAACCAAACCTTAAAGCCAGCCAGAGACCTATCAGGAGGTTTTATTTTTTGGTTCATGCCTGCCATCAGAGGTCATCAACCAAATATATTAGTTATTACCTCCTAGCCATGTTCTTGTTGACCCTATTCGAAATAAGAAGAATGTATCCACAGCAAGATACATCTGTTTACCACAAACCACCTTATGTTTCATTTTAATTTTAAGACAGCTTTGTGGGGTTTAGGAAAGAAGTTGGAAACTTTTGTCCCAAATCTTCAATTGTGTTATTATGTTATTATAACTTTATTATGGCTTTATTATAAGTTATCATAACAAGAGATATAATATTTAAGTACAATTACATTATGTATCACACTGTCACATATGCTTCAGACTTACGTATGTACAAAAATTGCATTTGCTTACAATCAGGGTTTGAATAGTTCCAAACAAAATTAGATGATGATTTCCCCCATATTCAAATATAATTACCAACCAAAAAAACCTTTTCAATTTAATTCCTGTACTTATATTTGGGGTCTAACATACACGATAATTATTGCCTGGAGTATTGAAATGTACTAGATCATATAAAATAATTCATCAAAGATACTCTCTACAAACCGTTGAGCAACATGAACAGGACTCTTGTCACAAATACAGACTGACAGGTCATTCCTTGGCATTTTCACACAATATTGAGAATCAGCCTGAACTGGCAGGTGTAAAGTTCCTAGATTCACACTTGACAGAATAATTCAGGACTGAGAGCTCGTGACTGATAATAGGCAACAGACAATAGCACCAAAGGGCAGAATAAAGTTTTATGCAAGAGCAGTTGAAACTATAAATATTTTTATATAACATTTCTCAACATACTAATGAACATGGAATTCGAATTACCATAATTCACCAGATTATCTTGAAAACAGCGCAAGACAAATTCAGTGATACTTATAAATGGATGATGCTGTCCTTCCGTTCAATATGTGCTGCCTCCAAGCTTTTCTGACTTCTTAAGTGACAAATATTTACAACAGCAAACACGTGCCTTTCTGTTCTCATGCCAGCTCCTGTGTGCCACTGAGGGATCCACTCAAAAAAGAACCACACCTGTCATCTCTTCTTTCCTTATGATTCTCTATAATAACTCCAAATCAATAATAGACTTCGTCTTTCCCATTCTTTCATCATTATGGAGAGATTAGTCCAGTGACCATTTAGCAAATCCGTTTGGTGCAATCAACTGTGTTTGTAGCCAAGCTTCAAAAGGATCCCTTAGAGCCCTTCAGTTCAGGGTGACCATATGATACCACAGGACCAAGTGACTCACTGTGCTCTCAGGGGTGTTTTACCCAATCAGTCCACCAAAGGTGTGTCCTAGGATAGCGCTTCTCAAGCGGAAATGTGAAAGTGCATCACCTGGATTCTTGTTAAAATGCAGATTCTGATTCAGTATGTCTCGGGTGGGGCCTGAGATTCTGTGTTTGCATTAAGTTCCTCGGTGATGCTGATACAGTTTCTCTAAGAACCACACTTTGGGTAACAAGACTGGAGGAGACTGAGGAAAATGGAAACAACTAGAGAAGGTAACTGCTTTGAATTCTACCACACGTATTTACATTAAAACCTTAATTCTCAATTATCCTCAATGTATTAAACCTTTTTTTAATATTAAAAAAAGGGGACTAGGTGTCAACTTCTTTCTGAAGATAAATTGAACTGAAAATTTGATCAATTTATTCTTTTCTTTTGAGAGAAAAAGCGCCAAGCAAGGACAGCAGGACCCAAAAGAGAGAATATCCCTTTATAACCCAGAGCCTGTATTGAAAACCAGCACCATAATTTACCTTTCGGTTGCTTGATAAGGAAAAATCTCTGCTCCAAGTTTCTAAGTGCCATGTGACAACTCCATCCCCTCCCCAAATGCCACAAAGACTGACGCACAAATATTTACGTTTAGGCAAATGTTGAATTTTGTAGGAATAAATTAAAGCATGACACTAGGAATAGTTAGCATTGCTTTAATTATAAACCAAATTACTTATGAAGTTCACAGAAAGCAATTCTTTCAAATTAGAGTATTTCATTAGGAGGAGGAAACATTTCACTACTAAATGTATTAAACATTAGGCAAACTCCTCGGTTTGCCTAACAGAACCTGATACACACCATCTGGCTCCTTCATTACTCCTTAGAGGAAGCTAGTTGACCAGCTCATCAAGAGCTCACAAAAGGAAGCTGAAGCTTCCCCTTGCCTAACACAGCTATCCCGGGGACACCAGGGTTCCACTGTGATCACCCTTGCGTGTGGCACTCTTTTGGCAATTATTTGCTCAGACACTACTCTATTTGTTTGTACTTGTTAATGTATTCAATTCAATCCAGCAAACATTTATTGAGCATTATTATCAGGCTCTGGGGGACATAAAGACAAATAAGGCTTGATTTTTATATTCACAGAACTGATAATCATGTAGATTGTTTTATAAATGCTGGTAGGTTGGAGTGTGTGCTTTTGTTGTTGCTTTGTTTTGTTTTTCTCACAACTAGGCTCCTTGAAAGCAATGGTCTTTTCTTAATTATCCTTGTTCCTAGATAGGAAATCACAGTATGACTGCAGGAGGGAAGTACAGATTTGCTACAGCCACTTTCCATCCCCCAGGTCTGCCTATTCACAGGGAAGAGGGACAGGCCCAGACCAGGGTAGGGAGGTGGAAGGAGGAATTTTGAGGAAAAAACCTCACCTTCTTTCAATCCCAGGAAGAGTACTTTTAATTTAATCTTTTATCTTGTTTGTTAAAATACAAGGCATGGATGTTTAAGGTTTTTTGGTAGCATTCTGTCTCATGGGACAGATGGCCATGACTCCCAATTAGCAGCAAGAACACTTGTTATATGCCAGGCACTGTCCTAGGAACCTCATACATATTGACGCATTTAGCCCAGCTATCAAGTCACTGGGGTAAGTACGATCATACCTCCATTTTAGAACAAAGCAAATGGAGGCACAGCAAGATAAAGCAATTTGCCCAAAGTCCCACAGTCTTCTGAAGAAGAGTCTAGTGATGACTTGGGGCTTTTTCCTCAGGCATTAGCTATTGACACCAAGAAAGTTGACAAGAAAGGTGAACCTAAATCTATTTCCTTGCATTCAAAAGTCTCATGTACTTCCGCCCACACCCCCAGTCTTTTTCACAAGAATACATATTTGAATCACTGACTCCATTCCACTTTCAATATAAACTGCACCTTCCCTAAACCGTAGGCTTTTGGAGAACAGTGAATCTCGTCGCTGTTGTAGTCCTTGACACATCTGATCATGCTGTTTGTGTGTGTGATTGTTGGGCTATTTATTATGTGTCCCACACTAGATGGTAGGCTTCATGAGGACAAGGCCCATATATTGCCAGTGCCAGCACAGCATCCGACCCACAGGAGAAGCTGGATGATTTTTGTTGAACAAAACTAAATGAACCCCCATTTTACAGAGGAGTAAATTGAGGCTCAGAGATGTGAGAAATGACTTGGCCTAACTTATGCAATTCAAATGAGGTAGAGTGATGAAACCTTTGAATTTTGTTCTTCCCAACTTTGAAGCCTGTTTTCCATTCTGTACCATTTTCTATACTATCCATTCATTAATGTAAACAGTTATTTCCTGAATGGAGTAATTGCAATTTTGACAGAATGCAAGTGAGATATGAGATATTAAGATATGAATTGGAGGAGCTATTTGCCTTATTTAAAGTTGTAGTAACATTTATGTTAAGTAAGTGGTCTTTTTTGCGTCCCACATTGAATGAGTACCAAGAGTTTTGAATATACTCCTAGTCAAGTACCTCAGGTGGCAGATTTATTTAAATGTATTAGAATTCTTAAATTCTTCTAATTTTTAAAAATTTATAAGTATCTCTCATAGGAAGCAGATGTGGCTTAAGCAGTTGAGTGCCTGCCTACCACATGGGAGGTCCCTGGTTTGGTTCCCGGTGCCTCTTAAAGAAGGTAAGCAAGACAGAGAGGTGATGCAATGGGCTGGTGTTGCGAGGTGATGCAACAAGATGATGCAACAAAGAGACACAACAAGGAAACACAATGAGACACAACAAGCAGGGAGTAGAGGTGGCTCAAGTGATTAGGCACTTCCCTCCCACATGGAAAGTCCTGGGTTCAGTTCCCAGTGCCTCCTAAAAAAAAAAAAGAGGAAGACGAGCACACAACTAACAGACACAGAGAGCAGACAGTGAGCGCAAACAATGGGGGTGGGGATAAATAAATTTTAAAATCTTAAAAAAAAAATAACTATCTTTCACCTAGTAGGGATAAGATACATATTTTAGGAACTGAATTGAAAAGACTACATGAGAAGCAAAGACATCTTTATGTTTAAAATACTTTTGATGAAAAACGTTAAAATGCTGTCGCTTAGGGTTGATTACTCAGTCTGCTTTTTCATTTTATGGGGAAATTTTTCATATCTGAAAATGATATTCCTAATAAGGACATAGCAAAAAACAGCCCCAATCTTTCTATTAATGGCTTAGGAATAATTTAAATAGAAGTCAGCACAGTATTACATTGTTAAACTTTATTCAAGAATTATATGAAATATGTTATTAGGTTCACTTAAAGTCTAAGCTGAAGAATTCTCCTCTGGAAGACCTTTCCTGATTAGACCTGAATTGCTTTTCTATGTCACCACAAAGACAATGCAAATGCTGATTAAAGCAATTAAAACTTTCCTTTGTTTGCCAAAAGAGATGTACCCAGATATGGCTTTTTGTTTGTAGACATCTTAATAAGCACTAGCAGACTGAAATGAAATCTGTCATCGGTTATATTTTTCTCTTAGACAAACTGTCTACTTCACATACATATTGAGCAAGATTTGTTACCAAAGCTTCCTTATATTTCTATTTGTTGTTGTAAAATGGTAAATGTAGAAATAACAGTAGATCTATCAATTTGATAACATAATGCAATACATCTGGCAGCTGAACAGGAAAAAAAATGTTATGACATATCTGGCTTAGTGAATGGTTTTTGTCATGGGTTTTTCTTTCTTTCTTCTTCTTCTTTTTTTTTTTATAAACACAATTGTGCCATTTGTTGTAGACTAATGTCAAGGAATATAAAACATTATTGAGGATGGGAAATTTAGCTTTCGTAGACATAAATTGACTGCCATGTAAATAGAAACATCCGTTTTGTTGCTTATAAAATATTTATTTACTGAAATAATTTGCACAGGAAAGTTTGCTGAAGGGAACAATGTCTGTTTTTAACTATATATTGCTAAATTCATTTATGGATTTGTGTTTTCTTCTCTTTTCATGTTTACAACATTGCATTAAACTCTACTATAGAATATTGTAAAATTTAACAGCTACTTCTCTAGAATGTGTGGGATAATCACTTCACATAAAGGGTAGGGTAACTGAAATTCTATTTGTTCTAGTGAGAATACAAAAAATCATTTTAATGAAATAGACTAACCACACAAAATGATGTCCACAACTTATTTACTCACTTCTTTGTCCAACAAACTTTTCTTGGCAAAGACTATGTGTCAAGCTAAGACACTAAGAAACATGCCTTAATTTCATTGGAAACAAATAAAGAATAATGAAGATGATGTAATGCATTATAATACTCAAACCCCTGTGGCTAGGAGAACTTAAAATTGTGTTACTCAGAAAGCATCATAGAACTGCCCACATGGGGGATTTGTTTGAGGTGTGGACTCCAGATTAAGGGAGAGTCTTCTTCATAAATAGACCCTGAAACACCCACTCCTGTTTTCCTTGGACAAAGGAATATATTGATGCAGCAGAAAGGATCTGACCACTAATTGAGAGGTGTCAGATCCTAGGTATAGAAAGTCACAGAAAACAAGTGCATCACACAATTGTTTCCAGAGTAAAAAAGCAAAGAGTAAAAGTTATATGTGACCACAAGTTGAGCCATGAAGCAAGAAGTGGCCATAATATCCCAGCATGGACTAGTCTGAAGAGGATGAGAATGAGGTGAGAGCTAAGAAGAAAATCCAGTCTCTGTATGAACAATCCCCTTAGACATACAAGAAAAGGTTACCATGTCCCTTCGTGAGAACAAACAGAAGGTGATCATCAGAGCTCAGTGTGTATCTTTCATATTTTGTTGTGCATAAAACTGTATAAGAATTTAATAATTTCGGGATATGGGGTTTCCGAGGCTCAAGAATTCTTTTGGCATTTTCACAAAATCCTGAGGAACAGAACCCATCAAAGTGCAGAGATAGCTGGAAATGAGGTAATCTCCCCTTTGCTTTAGAGACCAGATTGGCAATCATGGGGAAAAAAATCAGAAAAAAAAAAAAATGGTCTCCAGGACAGAATTCTATAAAGGAATTATTTCTGTCTTAGTGAGCCACACATTGCATATTCACAGCAGACAAGGAAGGAGAGATATAAAATGTGTTTGATTTATTTAATCAATATAGATATTCATTCTGGAAAACTCAGTTTCCAACACAATTTTTACATACAATAAACAACATGGTTATTTCTGATGTTTTCCAGACACAGCCAAGATTTTGTTCCCCTTCTGATACTTTGAGGTAGGTACTTCAAACTCAACTTCAGGGTTATCATTTGAAAATGAACATAAAACTGATACCTACCTCACAGGTAGGAGTTAATAAAAACAGCACTATTAGTTTTTTATTTATCCCAATTTATTTTTGAGGAACCCAGTTTTAAAAGATGAAATAAGTGAAAAAGCACTTTGAAAACAGAAATACACCTTGTAAATATGAGTTGTTACTAACTAAATATTATTTCTACAGGAAGAATTAGTTAACTTTTCTGAGTTTTCGTTATAGGATAATTTCTTGTAAAACTGGAGAGAATAGACATATAAATTAAGTGAAATTATACGTGCAAACATCTAGGAAAGTCCCTGGAACTTGTAGATTCTTTTAAATCATATTGATTTCTAAACTGAATATAAACTTATTAAATTCTAATACAAACATATCTTATCTCTAAATCCAAATCACCGTTTGAGCATCCAGGTCGTTGTTCACTGGCAAAGAAATTTTGGTTTTCTATCAAAATTTAAAAAAGAAATCTGTGCAAAATGTATGATCCATGTAATAAAAATACTAAACAAATATTGAAAATTATAATGGATATGTGATAAATGTTTAAATGGAAATAAAGCAGGCTGCAAAATGGTATGTATCATCTGATCCCAGTTTTGGGGGAAAAAAGCATAAATATGTTATCTATGTGTATGTATTTATGTATTGAAAAAACTTGAGAGGATATGTACTGGAATAATAATAGTGTTTATTTCTGTGGATGATATTTACTATATTACTATATTGTTTAAACATTTTACAATGGCCTTGTCCTATATTTACAAGTTTTAAAAGGCTATTTATATTTTTAAAAAATATTTTTTCATAATATTTCTAAAATGGCCTTATGAATTGTTAATTCAAACATTTTTATCTAAATACCATCAATAGCTATATAAACAAGTAATGAAGTTATAATTTTAAATGGTAGAATCGATTCTTGCATTTTTAAAAATTTTATAAGCAACTGTTTTAAGGACATTTTTGAATTTGTTGGTTTGAACAGTTTTGGTTGCCAAGTTAACCAAAAACCACAGAGTTCTAGAAAGGTTTAGAATATTTAATGATTAACTGCTTAGTCTTGTTACATGAATAATAAAGGTATTCAGAACATAAGTGTATTAGTTTTTTCCTCTGCTTTGATAACAGACCTAATTTGATAAAGAGGTCAGCACTTGGCATATTTGAGCAAATATCTAATGGTATTGGATATTTATAGAACTAAATTAGATGTTAAACAAATGGAAATTATAATTTAGAGAAAGAAAAGACAGGATATTTATAGCTCACTGAGTACAATAAGAATCTTACATTTTACTGGAAAGTGATTTTTAAAAATTGTCATTTTAAAAGACATCTTTAAAATATTTATTTTTACCTGAATTGTGGAAATTTTAGATTAACCTTTGAATATTCCAGACGTACAATTCAGAGTTTTCTTCACCCAGGAAAAAGGGAATCTACAACTCTAAGCAGGAGTAACCAGCATTAACTTATTTTTTATGGTGAGAGTAGAGACGTAACTCTGTGACATTGGCCCAGAGCAGTTTCAACTCTCTTGTTCTTTCATTTCAATAGGGAACACCAATGAAATCCAAGGACTTTGGTGCCTAATGGTGTTTCAGCACGAGATATTTTAAACATACCATGAAATTATACAATATTCTATTATACAGAGAAATGAAGATATTTCCAAAATAATTTAGACTATAGGCAATTTTTATCTCATGGGCTGATTTTGAACTTTTACCCTGGAGTAGTAACATGTGACTCTACTGATAGATAATCCTTTGAAAGCACTAAGCTCCCTATGCAAATTTTATTTTCAGTATACATAAATTCTGAGCTTCTTCAACTGAAGATAATTAGAAAGAAAAGGAAGTGAGTGTAAGGAAAACGAAAAGAAAGACAGTAAACTCTATCTCAGAGGAGGCTTTAGAAAGTTTTGCCTTAGGAGAGATAAAGGAAACTAAAGGAACCTAAATCGGACCTTTCAACACATTCTCCATTTGTTCAGGAGTTGGGAGCTGAGCTGTCTTCTGCTCAAGTTGCTGGGGGAGCCAACCCAGTGTTTTGGAAAGAGAATTTGAGAAATACCTTTGAGTTATGCCAGGAAGGTTAAACAGAGGTTATCCAAAGCTTTGTTAAATCTCAAGCATCTGAGTTACTTTGCATTTCTGAGATGCGGAAAGTAGCAGTCAACAATTCTGAGGCAAAAACTAAGAAAGCATTAGTGTTTGGATGGAAGATCAGACTAGGAAAAAAAAATCTGTGAGAATGCAATTTCCTGCAATAAAGCAAAATAATTTATGAGCATTTTATTTAAACTTCTGAGGAGACAGAAACTAGACTCTTTCTCAGGAGCAAGAGATGATGTATATAGAAGCCTCTGTTGTTACTTTGTTTGTATAAACATTTCAGTGTTTGTACAAATATTTATAAGGAATTTCATAGGGTCACTCTCAACTGTAGTGCCATGACATTTTTTTGAACCTATAAGTATTTGAACCACTGATTCTCCTACCCCTGGTGTTTCCAGGAACAAACCTGGCTGCTGTGGTTCCTGCACCCAGCCAAGGCAGTGGGTCTCTTTGTGTGAATATAGGAGCAGGGATAAAGGATTAGTCAGTCACTTATCCTAGCTTATGATTGCAGCCACGAACGTGTCAAGTCAAGGCCATATTGGCTTTAAAGGTAGGTCTAGAATTCTTCAAGTCTATCAAAGTTGTTCCCATAGCCACTGAAACCTCGTGTTTATTCTTGAACTTCCTTAGCTTTATAACCTAGCTATTTCCTACTTGTCTGCAGAGTCCTGTCCTGGAACTGAACTTCTTGTTGCCCTCAGACTAGTTTCTTTGAACTTCATTGAAGTCTGCTGCCCAGCTTGGTGATGTCTCCCTGGCTATTCCCAGTATGGCGAGTATCTGGCTAGAACAAATCAACAGCCCTTTTAGCACCCAAAGTTCAATCTGATTATTCTGCTTTATTGTCAGGTCAGGTTGGCAGGGCTGTCTGTAAACTACTTCCTCCCCTCATCTCTCCACTTCTCTCATCCCCTGGATGGTTAGGCTAATGTGTCAACTCATCCAGGTAATTGTGCCCAGTTGTTTGGTCATGTAAGCACTGGGCTAATTGTAAAACACGGTCATTTATGGGCTTTAGTCATCAGTGAGTTTACTGCATAGATAGCTGATTATATTTACATCAGCTAGGAAGATTGCCCTCAGCAATGAGTGACGTTTTATCCAATCAGTTGAATGCCTTAAAAGGGGAAGAGATTTCAGCATTCAGAGAGAATGTCCCACCTTGTCTTTGGACAGCCAGCTTCTCCTGGGAGCTCATCAAGGACCTTCATCAGACCTTCATCAGAGCCCCAGGTTTGCATTCTGCCTGCGGAACCTGGTCTTGTGCCCCCCCCCCACGGTCACGTGAGAGACTTTTATAAAATCTCGTACTATTTACAGATATCTCCTGTTGATTCTCTTTCCCTAGAGAACCCTGACTAATACAACCCCAAACTCAAAACTCTAGGGAAGTGGCCAGAGCAGCTACTGTCCTAGCATGTTATCATTTTTATCATAACACGGATCCTCTTGCTGGTAGAACTAATTTCTGAGAAAGGCAAATTTAACTTCTCTATAGCACGATTTTCTGAGAATAATAATCTTTAAAGAAGTTTTATAACAGTATATTTTTCCCCACACATAACTATTACTGGAAGAAATTTTACATAATTTAAAAATTCCCCTGAACTATGTCATTTAATGAATCTCTATCTTTCTGAACACTGGAGGAACAATTGAGTTAGTTGTTGGAATTAGATGAGATAAAAGTGCCTGGACAGAACTTTTTAGGAGTAATGCTTCCATAACTTGCTGAGTTGCTTTTTGTCTGTTATTTTATTTTTTGAATTTCATATTCCCTAGAGATGTGTTAGGGCAGCAAACTCTATGATCTGTATATATCTCATCCCTGGCTAGTCCCCTCTGGTGGTCCTGGGGCAGGATGGGGTCCTGGGCCTCTGCTCTGATTCAAGCACTGTGCTCAGTCCTTAGGTCTGCCTGCCCAGGAAGGGGCTGCCCTCACACCTTACACTGTCTGGCGGCTTCCAATCACCACTACAAATACCTCCTTTTACGTCTTTCTGTAAGGCCTGGGAATACCTAGGCAAATCAAGTCTTCAGAAAAGCTGAGGGCATTTCAGCTTGCCCGAGGTAAATGTGCCGACATACCTCTAATAAAGACCCTGGCTTTCCTAACTAGACAACGGGAAACACGTGGAGATGGTGAAAAGCTTACGCTGAAGTTAATGAAGTTGCTTTTGGTTACTATTTTTATATAAAGAAAGGTTTTTATATAAACACCTGTACTTTAGAGGTGAGTCAAGCTTTACCAGCTCAAGTGGATCTAGACATGTTAGAGTAAGGAGAAATGGAGATTTCTAGTAATAACTCCCCACTTTCAGCTGCTCCAATCGGAGGCAAGGTTTACCTGCACAAGACAAAGGCGTTTGTGAATCTCCAAATTATATTCTTCTCTTATTTAACACTTTTTGAGGAATTGCTGCAGGCCTATGTACTATATCTTAAAAATTATGCAGAAGGACTTAAAAATGAATATTGCTTTCAGATTTATGAATTTCGCCATTGCGGTTAGGCAGAGGGCTTTGCAAATGACGTGATGAATGATGCTCTTCTTTATTGCGTTCATTCTTTTAGCTTTCTTATTTTTTAGATAAATTATTTTGAATTTTTGCAGTTTGACACTGTAACATTTTGAGCTTTAGAGATGGGCACCTCTGCTGGAAAGAACAAATCCAAATTACAGCAGTACTGTTTCCTTTTCTGTAAAGTGGACCTGATAACAGGGTCAAAAGGTCATTGCAAGGAGTAAGTGAGATATGTACATGACAACACCCAGCTTAATGCTGGCATTCACTTAATAACAGTAAAAATTTTAACTAGATCCAAGATTGCTTCTTTTGTCATTTTTCAAATGGCACCAGTTTACATATTTTCTTATAGAGCCTGTTATACTATGCAAAGAGCCTATGCTAAAATGTTTTTTAGTGTGTTAAAAGGTTTACTAACCTGAAAGATTGACCACCATATCTCTGCCCACATTATATTAAAAGATGAAGGACTGCAAGGCAAGTTTCCCTACATTTCCTCTAGATAATCCAAAAACAACTTTTTTTTCCCATTGTGTGTAATAATCCCCACTATTATAATCCAGCTATTTGTTTTTCATTTTCTTTTCTTTCCCCAGGGCAAGTGACTCACAAAAGCTAAAAAAATATGCTGATTCAAACTACTGGTGACAACTTATCTACCCCATAAGACTAGTTACTTCTCAGGGAACCCCCTAAACCCAGAGGAAACTTGTTGATTAAGGTGTAAGTGTGAGGAATGTATGTGTACAAACAATCATTCCAAGTCAGTACATTTATAGTGTGCATGATTCAAGACTCTTTGCTGAGTCACATGCCCCAAAGAATGGGAAATAAAATGAAAAACAAGTGACAAGATTATGAGAGTGGGAATTCTAGTAAACCAACCCTTTAAAATATTTTCACACTGGTAAACTAACAGTACATCTATTTAGATAGAGTCTTTCATCTTCTTACAGTGTAATGGCCAATATAAAATATAGCACAGTCAATCAATTTGGATATCTGAACTTAACATGTACATATGGGAAAATAGAGCAATTCCTGCTGGGTCACTAACAGCTGTTAGATAGCCTTTACCTTTTCAAAAAGGGAGCTCAGTGTTCAGAAATGGACATATCTTCACAGTAGGATTTTTTAAATAAAATTTTATTGATCTATATCATTCATACATGAACACACATAAACAATAAGTGTATAGTAAAAGTTCTGAACTTAAAAAATAAATGTGAATATCATCATACAGTGTTCCCATACATTACCCCACCACCGAAACCTTGCATTGTTGTGAAACATTTGCTACAAACTATGAACTAACTATAGTCCATATCTTACATTTGGTATATTTTCCCCCAGCCCACCTGATTATTAACACCCTGTATTAGTATTATACATCTGTTATAGTTCATGAGAGAACGTTCTCATATTTGTCCTGTTAGCCGCAGTCCATCTTCCACCACTGGATTCTCTGTGTTATACAGCCCCATGTTTTGTGCAATCCATTCAAAGTGCACACTCAGTGGCTCTCATTTTCATCACAGAGTTGTACAGACATCACTTCAATCAATTTTAGAATGTTTTCATTACTCCACCAAAGACAAAAATCCTATACCTCCTTATACCCCCCAACAGTTTTCTCTTAGAATTGTTATGTCTTCTTTTCCATTGCTGCAAAAATATTACAATATTACCCACAGTAGGATTTTATCACGAATGCAAACTGAGACTTATAATTCCATTTTAATGCATGTTCTCTGTGCCTGCATCTGATGAAAAATTTGATGCACAATGTCTGTGAAGAATTTCATGAGATCAATTCAACAGAAAACCCAGTCTTTTTCTTCCCCTTTTTTTTTTCTCTTAAATATATGTCATCTTTGTGAATTTATTTAACTATTACCCACTTGGGTAATAGAAGCGTTTGGGACTAAATCTGGCCTCAGGAGTCTATAGAAAAAATACCAACGGTGTAGTTGTTTTCTAGCATGAATTTTCTCTGCGGTATTTTTCCTGGTTTAGTCAACCAGGCAATCATCCTCATGGAGTAGGGACCATTTTGGATAATAACTACTGCAATTCATTTTCAAACAACCACCTTGATGAAAATCATACACTAATTGGCTATAGAATTTAGAATCCAATGGGAAATGTGGTTGAAATTTGGAGTGCATATATCACATTGAAAGAGAAAAGATCAATTCTAGCTAGGAATGCAATAGAGTAATAGGTGGCCAATACAAGACCCAGGCCAGCTGTTGTAATTCTTTTGATTTCCTAGTTCAGCTTCTAGCAGTTATTACAGTGGGCCTCTATTGTTTGTCTTTAGGTAAGATTATTATAACTGGCTTCCTTTCCATGAAGGGGAAATAATTCTTGTCTTATAGGCCAAGCAATTACCTTTGGCCTTGGTCCCATCTCTCTTTCTTTTTCCCTTTGAGAAACAGGTCTAGGCCTGGTAAAAATTCATTTGAAAATTAAACAAATGGGTCAGGTTAGTATGGGGTAAGACCAAACACAATTTCTCCATGAAGGAAAATGTTTTAAATGGACATTATTTGACTATTGAAATCTTACAGCCCAGTCACCAAGAATGGTGACTTGACAGAAAAAAGGATCTTACCTTTTCTATTATAATATATTTATGGAATATTTTCTACTTTTACTTTCATATTAATTATATTTTACTCAATTACTTTCTTCTATAGCTTAATAGCAATTGGTATTTATTCAGATCATAAAATTTCTGTGGTGGTTAGTAAATTATAAAGACCAAGTTATAGTTTACAATTTAAATTCTTCTTTTTATCTTATTCTTGGTGATTATACTGTGTACCAAATCCTAAAAAAAAAAGTGGCTTGTGAGTAAAAATGTCTTTTTTTTTCCTTTGTAAATGATTACTAAGATTACTGATGAAAACTCTTTGGCCTAATTCTTTCTCCAAAAAGTAAAGGCATAAATTGCACCATCAGGAAAAATTAGGAAGAAGGAAACTCTTTCTACCACCATCTCTGTGGAAACAGAAGACTTCTTAGAGGTTTCTAGAAGCCTGTTTTCTAGTTAATGCATGAGAGAATTAGGTTGAATATCTGAGGTAACATTTAAATGCAACCTTGTCAATGCTAAAAAAAAAAAAAAAAAAAGATCCTTTTAATAAGTGTATAACAAATCAACAGCTTCCAAATCTGCTGTTGAGAAACGAAGTTCAAATTTATTGAACTCTCCTTATTATAGGCTTGAACAGCTTCTCATATAGAAGCAAGATCTGTGTTATTATGCGTGAGTTGAGTTGTGCAGAATGCTGTTCCCTGGAAGCCTAATTGACAATTGTGTTGCCCTTCTCTGACTATTTAAGGAGAGTTGTGAGGTCAATGGCAATGATACTTCTCTGAGTCATAAATGCCATCCAGCAGGACTTTTTTTTTAACCTGTTCTTTTAGAAGGCTCTAGTGTCAAATATTTAAAAATAAAATGTTTTACAGGAGTGAAGGAAACTGACAACACTGCTGACCCACATTTTAGAAGGAAAATGAGAAATATAGGGGTCAGATCCCAGCCAGTGGAAATACAATGAGCACTTACGCTGTAAATGAAGTAGTGAAAGCAACCACTGGAACAAGCAATTTTCATAACCAGTATACTTCAGTAAAATGAATTTTATCATATCCTTTGACCTCCTCAAGTTCCCAAACCAGAAGTCTTCAGGGCACATTAGACTGGCAAAAAATGCACACCAACCTCAGTAAGTGGCAAAATAGGAAGTATTCAATTACCAACTCTCAAAAATTAACTCAAATAATAGTCCTTAATTGATGCTTGGGGGCACTTAATGTTGTTAATTGATCATTTTCATAGTTTTCTATTTCTACAAGAATAAGCTGGTACATAATATCGTCAAAATCTCAAAATGATAATGAATAATAATGACTTGAAATATTGAAACCAGAAAATTAAACAGATCATCAGAATTAAGGTGTTGAGTTCAAATATCTAATGATAAAGTGACTGTTAAGGTTATGCTTTAGCATAATGACCTATTAATTACTAAAAATATTTCAAATATTTGATTTTGTCTTCCAATGTATGAGAAAATGTATGTTGTTTCATTAGTATAGTTAATTATATGAAAACACTGAGGCAATGAGAAACAATGTCAGTAGTTCCCTATAAATTTTAGAGAAGAGCTATCTAGTTGAAAAACCATTCTTTTTCATAATTATTTGTAGAGTTCTTATAAAAATATAGAACATGTGTCATTATTATTAATCTTCCACATTTTCCTAGTTTAAAAATGAGAGACAATATATATTAATATAAACAGAAATACAGTGTTCTTTAAGCTGTTTTCATATATTTTAAAGCAAGCATATATAACAAAAAATGTTTTGAAATTATGTAAGTATAAAGCATATAATAAGATAACTTTGAAATGTTTGATGCAGATTCTGCAGTTTGATTTTAGGGTCATATCTGAATAAAAATTAATAACTACCTTATAACTTCTAACTTGTAAATTTAATGAAAAAAAACTACAATAATGATAAAAATTTGAATAGCGAGAACACAAATTTTACAGTGAAGAATCTAGCTTACTTTAAATATAATACTTATCATAAACTACATATGCTTCTGATAAATATATTTAGAACATTAGAGGGTGAATATCATCACATTACAATAGACATACTCTTTTCAAGTCTAACAGATTCATGTTATGTCACTGCTTAATCTCAGTGACATATTTTCTAGGATTATCATTGTACAGGCCTTATTTAGTACTTCAAAAATAGTGGCTCATATTCCTTAAATGATAGTAAAACTGAAAGTCATAAAAGAAATGGTCAATAAGTTACAGGTTTTGTCTTCTTTCAATTCTGGCTTTTCATTCTGACAGCATTTCCCCAAGTACACTTCTGTGAGTACTAAAAGAAAAGGTAGTTGATTAGGCGATCTTAATTTTTCAGAGGTAATTTGTGGCTGTATTTTTGCTTCTCTATAAGCACACAAACACTACATGATTAACAATAGTATAATAATAAGTTTATTTTGAATTTCATCTTTATAGTCTCATAAGAACCACAACTTACTTCGGAATTTATACCTAGGGCACGTATTAGCTAAAACTAAAAAATATATAGTCTATACACATTATTTTATTGTTTAAATGGTCCTCATTCATGTTTCATTTCAATAATATTTCCCCAGCTTGTAAAGCTTATGTTACATTGAGCTCCTCTTTAAATTCACAATGCATAAAACTGCCAGGTGGCCTAATAACAGAGTGCATTAACAGATTGAACTATAAATCAGATGGTTGTGCTCACGTACTGTAAAAATACCACCAATTTCTCTCAGATTATAGTTTGTACACTGATTCCACAGAGTGAGCACAAATGCTTTGGGAAATTTAAAGTGAATAAAGAGGTCATATATCCCAATCCAAAAATAATATTATCTTCATTTCCACCTTATTGTTATTTTTATCTACCTTTTAGCATTGTTGTGAAATCTAGTATGATAATGAGTATAATGCTCATAATATTCATTATCACACTGCCTAGCCAAAAGATATTATTACGTTTAGTACTTAATTCTATTAAGTTTATGCTACAAATGAACTATTTTTGATTGGTGATTTAATACTATGGTAAATAATTATTCATTAAACATTTATTGAGATCGTACAATGGGCCATGCACTGTGTTTGTTGCATAAAATGGAGAAGATAGGAAATGTGTGTACAAATTACTTATTCTCTGGATATTTGAATTAGTAGAAAAAAATATGGGAATAATCCCACTGTTTTTCAAGTGGGTGGAGGTTTTGTAGATCATTTAAATTAAGAAAAACTGATTGTATGTAGAAACCTGAATTTCTAATACCTGGAAAGAAAACAAAAATCAACTACTGGACCACCTGATAAATGAGTAAGGAGACTGAAAGTCAAGGAGTCAACTTACTTATTCATGGTTGTGCAGTTCAGTAGCAGCAGAACCAGAGCAAGGGGCCTGTCAACACACTAATAATAACTCCCCTTGGCATAGCGCATAATGGTTTACAAAGCATTTGTATGAGCTTTATCTATCTTACAGCAATACACTGGTAGAGTTGTACTGGAGCCCAGTTTTTCTATCCTTTGGCCAAAAGTTCTGTGATGTCTCATTCCCTGGATCCAGTGTTCTTTCTATAGCATTGTGGTATTTCTGTGCCCCATGAGTGTTTTCATGTTAACAGAATGTTTTACAAACTAAGAGAAGCAAATGTAATTAGAATCCTGTTGCAAGTTGAAATAAATATAGCACAAATATATACCTAAACTACATGTGACTAGCAAAAGTAAAGCCAGTAATATTATATCCTTATCTGTGAAGGATATTTCAAAGGAGGAACAAAGACTCATTTAACAAAGCTTTCAAAAACTGTTAATTTAGGGAAGCGGATGTGGCTCAAGCAGTTGGGTGCCCGCTTACCACATGGGAGGTCCCGGGTTCGGTTCCCAGTGCCTCCTAAGGAAGACGAGCAAGACAGCAAGCTGACATGACAGGCTGGTGAGAAGCGCTGATGCAATGAGGAGACACAATAAGGAAACACAATGAGAGACACAACAAGCAGGGAGCAGATTGGCTCAAGAGATTGGATGCCTTCCTCCCACATGGGAGGTTCTGGGTTCGTTTAACGAAACAAAGCTGCATACAAGGTGAAATGAGAATGTCAATGAGAAAACCTGTTGAGATAAGTTAGCATTTTAAGAGTAAGCAGAATATACCAGGAGAGTCTACAGTATCCATAAGCATATAGTATTGAAGAAGGGGGGTGTCATATTTTGGCTAAACAATGGGATCTTGCTCATATTCCATGTCTGTTGCATGTTTGTAGGACCCTCATTATGGATGTAGGCTGATTTCAGCAGCAGGGAAAAGATGGTGCTAGAAGGTCTCACACCAGCAGTTTAACACTCTGGTCCAGAAATGACTCATGTCACTTCCACCCATAACACATTGGCAAGAAGTAATAGACACAGCCAACTGCAAAAGGAATAGGGAAGTACGATGTTCTCAGGTACCTAAAAGAGGACGATACCATGGGCAAGCATTAGAAGACTCTACCACAATCATTATCAGGATCAATTTATCCTTTATAACAGTACTTCCTGGTGACTTTTTAAGACATATCTGAAGCCTGTTCATTACCAAATAGTGAGTGCATTACTCTCTGTAGAGCATTGTATTTGGTACTCTGAGGAAGGGAGAGATGGTCAAAATGGTTCTTACTCTCTGCTTTTTGCAGTAGGGTTTCTCAGCCTTGGCACTATTGGCATGTTGGGCCAGATAATTCTGTGCATTGGAGGATATTTAGCAGAACCCTTGGTCCCTATCCACTAGATGCTAGATCCCCTCCCCTCAGTTTTGACATTCAAAACTGTCTCTAGACATTGCCAAAATCCCCCTCAGGGATAAAGTGCCTGTCCCAGATAACTTCAAATACAAAGCATAACAGGATAAGCACTAGACATTTAGAAAATGCTTTTGGTAGTTGGGAGAAGGATTGAATATTCTTAATTAAGTATACACTGCAAATGGGTTAGTTAAGAATTAGAACCACAGGTCAGTAGCAAACATCGTTTGGAGAGGGAGAGATTAATTTTGATTGGGAGAATTTGAGGAAGCCTTTTAGAGAATGTGAGATTGGCTGAGGACTTTGAAGAAATGATATATTTTTGACAAGATGATATAGGGGATAAGGAGTACACCAAGAAGTTAAAAGAGTGGAAGCAACATCTTAAAAACAGGATGTAACAGGATGGGTTCAGAGACTAGCCTAAGATGTGGTGGAGAGAGCTAGCCTGAAAATACCTTTGGTTATAGATAATTGATGAAAAGATAAATCCATGTACAGATAATTTAAAAAATAACATTTGACTTTTTCTTACATTTCTTAGACAACTAACTTAAATATTAATTTCCATGTATCTGTAGAATAGAGATCAATTGGAGAGGGCTTAAAGAAGTTACCCACAATATGAACAAAAGACTAGAAAATAAAATCTGCAAATTTAAGTTTAGATGAAAAGAGGTATTTTAAGAGACAGAAGGTAGGGGAAATTTTGTGATGTGCCTTAAAGTACTTAAAGAGTATGGTAGCGAGAGTGGAACTCACCAAACATTCTGTTTTGCAGCCCTCTGCAGGTTGGAGGACCATGTGACCTGGCAAAAAGAATGAGGAAAGTGTTGTGATAAAACATGAAGAGCTAATGTGTGACGCCAAAATCGGCTTTTCCTTCACTAAAGCATTCTAGAAAACCAGGTGTTCTAGAAAGTGCAGCTACACAATTAGGTTGCCTTCTGAGCCTGGATCCCTGAGTTATTCTGTGGAGTATTCTCCCAGGCTGTCCACATCGCACATTTTTTCTGCAGTGAATGAGAAATACACTTTTGTTGTCTTTAGCCTCTGATATTTGTGAGACTGTCTATTTACCACAACATGGATCAGTCTGTCTCGACTCAGACAAAGCATTCTACAAAGAGGGTTCTAGTCAGCACTGAGGAGTAAATAAGTTCAAGTGGAAGTGACAGAGATTCTAAAGAAAGAGAGATAATAAAATCACCAATTCTCTATAAAACACAAGAATGGAAAATAAATCTTTAAATTCAGTTTTTAAAGTTTCATCTTGGGGAAAGTTTAAGTATTGGAATAAATAAATCTTTGAAATTACCTTTGGCTCTAAGTTCTGAGTTTGGTCCTAATCTTCTTTTTATGTTTATTTCGTTCAAGTCACTCATGTGAAGCGCCTTCTCTAACTGCTCATGTGTTCGAACTTTCCTTTCTCCAAATCTGCTCAAACTTCTTTCACTCTTAAAATCTCTCATTATCTTACCTAATTTCTGTCTACCTTTCAAGGCTCAGTGCCAACCTCTCCCACATGAGATGTTTACAGACCCCAACTTAATGTAGTTTTTCTTCTGAACCTACTGGTTTTAAGATATAATCATTTAGTGCCTGTGAAACTCATTTTATCTCTTGCTTAGCCTGTATTTCTCTTAATTTCCATGTCATCTCCAGAAATGTGTTATAAATTCCTGGGAGACAAAGGTCCATTTGTTTATATCCATATAACACCAGAAAAAATGTTTTACACATAGTAGATACTTAATAAACATATGACGTTTGTTACTGCACTGTGGTTCTAACACTTAACTATCCCATTTACTGTCTGTCTTTGTATTAAGACTATTCAACCCCTTTTGTTAGCTACATAGCTAAGGTTATATCTAATGTCAAAGGGTAGGTCAGAAAGACCTTCAACAGAAAATTTTGCAAATGCCACCTCTTCCGTGCAGATGGAATTGAAATACATGTAATTAAGATGATTTGACACCTGTTTGTTCTTTTGTGTCAAAACTTACCTTCCTCAAAGAAAATTTTTCTTTCTTTCTACTTTTAATATGACTTTGAACATTCTTAAATTCTTTGTACTCACTGTCAGAATGTATTAAGGAACATGTTAATAACAAGGATACTCTCAGAGGCAGATTGAAGATTCTTGGAGAGGCTGGAACACCTAACCCTAGCAGAAACTAGAGTACAAAAGAAAGGACCCTAGATGAAGAACAATGCAGTTACTGTGTGATCTGTTATATCATGTGATGTATCACAGAATTATTAGAATTCTGTGCCAACCAACAAAACAATTGCGGCAGGCCAAAAACCACCACTCTCTCTGCTTCCAAACAAAGGGGTTTTCAGAAGCTGAAAGATACTCACTCACCCACCACTGGCACCATAGTCACAATAAAAGAAAAGTTAGAACATGTCGAAAGAAGTAATCTATCTACAATATTTGCTTTTGCCCTAACTCTTCAAGTGCCTACATGGTTCAGCTAGATTTATTTCTACTACACAGCCTTTATTGGTACTGACTTTAGCAACCCAAATGTGGGTAAAACCTAGAACTTTTTACCTGAAAATCCAGGTTTTATTGAATTCAACAGTATTGGAATACTCATCCACCAGTAGCTTCTTATCCAAAAACGCAATTCAGTGAATGGAAAGCTTTTGCCTGGATGTTTTCATTGGCTTTAATTTTTTCTTTCAGTAATTATTAAGGCAAGAAATTTCTAGATTTCTTGATTCATATCAGAAGTTGTTGCATATTTGAATTTATCTAAATGTGGGCTTCATGTATTTAACTTCCTATATTCACCAAAAAGGAAAAAAAAGACAGCGACATACATCATACATCACTTCAATTTAATAGTTGTAAGAACTCAGGTGTTAGCAGATGCTGCTGTATAGATAAATTCTCTATAAATATAATAGATTAAAAATATCTTAATGTTCAAAAATTTTCATATTAATTATTCTTCACCTGAATCCACTCCTGATGGTAAATAAAAGAATATGTGTGAAAGGATCAATGGAGAAACATTTATTATCTGAACTGTCAAAATCTTATAGAAACTGTATTTTCAAGCATGAAATTAAATGTGAGGTTCTTAGTACAATGGAAGTCCAGATTTTACATTTATTTTCTTGGAAATAAGGTCAAAACCACCATTAAAATATGCCAGAGTGTGATATAGTGGCAAGCTCTTTGTGTTTATGAAAGAGAACAAGAGAATTCTGATCCTGTATGTGCTACATCTTAACCTCATGACCATGGGTAATTTCTCTGGATGTGCTTTTTCAGTTCTCTCATCTAAGTAGTTTTCCCTGAAAAATTCAAGGTTAAACAAAAGTTGAAACAAAACAAAATAAGAGGCCAACATTCACTTTTGGATTTCAAATGATGGTGGCACAAAAATAGTGCTGTACCCTTTGCCTCTTGGGAATCACCCAAAAATAATAAAGATGACTAGAAGCTGGAAAGAAAGAAAGAAAAAAACCTTCATCTCTGATGCAATCAAAAGACCTCTATCACACAAACCATGGTATATGTGGAATGGCTGCCAGATACAGTGAAGGGCAAATAGTTGGATGAGGTCAACAGGGCATAATTCTTTGAAGAGGTAGCATCCTCTGAGTGGCAAAAACGGTGTTCTCTTGTTTGGAAAAATAGGAACAGGGTCATGAGCTGGTCCTAGTTGTTTCCTGAGACCCAGTCTGATACCAAGGAAGATCAGGGAATGTGGGTCTAATGGAGAAATCACACAAACTTGTCATTTTTGCTGTCTATTGGTGAGGCAGAACAGAGAAGGAAAAGTGCATTATGATTCACCCTGAAGCTATCAATCTTGGTTGGTTAGAAGAAGAAAAATCAAAAGGAACTTGTTCATATATACTAGTCTGTGTCAGTAGGAGAAGTATTTCTAATGCTTGGAACATGACTCTGATCAGCACCAATCACCAACACAAACCTCATTCAAATAGTGAGTTTAGGAAGATCTCATCTCACTAATCTGTGAATAATTAAATAAAAGAATAGTACAAAACCTATACAAAGATACTATAAGGGGAAAATAAACAGTAAGAACAAACACAAAGAACTCTCATCAGAAATACTTGGCATTGCACATATGAAAATTATGATTTAACTAAGTGACATAAAAAATAAAACCTAACCAAGCAATTATCCCTATAAATTAGGATCTCAAAGCATAGAACAGGAGGAAAAACAGAGCAAGCTGCCATTTCAGAAGTAAAGAAATAAGAGCTGACAGAGCTCAGGAAAAAGCAGAAGAAAAAAAATCAACCACAAATGAAAATCATATTAGAAGTAGTACAAAGGAGATTAGTCATTGCTGAAACCACAGCATGGTACAGAAGTTCAAGTTTGATGAAATGTGAATGAACCAGGAGTTAAAAGCTATTAGAAAAATAAGATAGGAAATACAGACAGAGAAGATCTGAGATATGCATAATTAATGTCCCTCAGGAAGAGAACCAAGAAGTTATTGTTATTATAGAAAGTAATAATAATAATACCTCAGTAAAACTTCCGAGAAATAATGCCAGGCCAAAGGCACCCCAAAAAATAAATGAAGAAACTACTGCAAAATGCCTGGTGGTTATTTGTGAGTGTATAAAATGTAGGACTAAAGTCTAAAACAAATGCAGGGGTTAGAAGTTAAAAATAGATGGTAAAGTTATAAACCCTGAAAAAAGAGGTATGATATAACTGACAAAGGTTGGGAAGGTGAGGAAGGGAATGGAAAGGTAATGTAAGTATGCTGACTTTTTTATCTTTTACAATCTGTCATCAAAAGATTTCATTTAGGCTGATAAATCAAGTAATAGAGGTATACGTATATTTAAGGGTATAAAGAACAAAAAAACCACACATAATAATCAACTAAAATCTAATGGTAGAGTGGAGGGAAGAGAGAAGAAGGAAGTGGAAATTTGCTAATACCTTCATTACTCCAACTAGGTAATCAATATATACTAGCTGAAGAAATAGTGGGTTAAGACTATTATATAAAGTACTTGAAAAATAACCACTAGAAAAAAATACAAGTAATCCAGTTAATGAGAATAAACCAAAACACTCAAAAAGAAGCTAATGGAGAAGTCAGGGACACACCAAGAGGCCATCTCCCAGCACTCCTCTACCCCCTCTACGCTCCACCCTCTTTTTCTGTTGTGTGCAGGTATTTCAGTATATTTCCATTCTGTAGCCTGGGGAGATGGTAAGTCTAATGAAAAGACCTGACCTTCCAGTAAACCTGGAAACCAAAAGCAGCCGCTTATCAGGGATGGAACTCTCAGTGGTAGGGTCCTGTCCCCTAGATTGTATAAATACCCCACCCTTGGGCAGCACAGATTTCTTTCTCCTCTCCCAGGAGAAGTGGAATGTGTGGAGCCACCATCCACCTATCCTGACCGGAGCAGTTGGACTCCCCAGAG
Source organism: Cabassous unicinctus (assembly GCA_029593785.1). Lineage (NCBI taxonomy): Eukaryota > Metazoa > Chordata > Mammalia > Cingulata > Chlamyphoridae > Cabassous > Cabassous unicinctus. The sequence goes on along the minus strand of JAQZBX010007712.1, from coordinate 14,799 downwards.
GATCAGCCACAATGGAATCTCTTCCCCTGCTCTTTTGAACCCTTTGCTCTGTGTAAGTAATAAAGTAGTCATTTGCTGAAAGTTTCTGTTATGCCTGAGCCTGTGTTACGAGGTTGCACCATACGCAACTCACTCCACAGAAGCATAGAGCACAGAGTAAAAAATAAATGCATTAAAAAGAAAGCCTTAAACCACACACACACACACACACACACACACACACACACACACACTAATTTGCCCTACAAATGAAATCATAGAAACTTGCGGTATTCTTCTGACAGTCCAGAAGGGAAGGATTTGGCTAGGACCAGGTTTTAAAAACTTTTAGAAGAGTTTATGTAGACAATAGGAGGGTAAAGTATTCCCCAAGGAATGATGTGGTTTGTACCAAAGAAAATAATAAAGATGGAAAAATTCCCTGTGAAAAAGATAATCATGAGACTTTAAATCCAGTGATTTTTAATATCTGTCCTCTTCATTGGTTATCCCCATACTTTTAGTAATTTTTTTGCCATGTGCAATAGTGCACTATGAATAAAAGAGGAAAGAAAGGCAGGGCTTGACAAAATTTATAGCCAGAGGTAGATCACCACATGGGGGGAGACAATATTTGGACATTAAGTATTCTTCCGAGTGGGAAATGGGGGTAGGAGAAGACCAGGGGAACATAAGACAATTGGGAATACTCAGACATATTGGGGATGGGTGCTGTAGGTGGGATGGATATTTCAGGAGTTTAATTTGGATACTAAAGGAAAGAACAACTTTTAAAAGATTGTAGGGTTAAGAAACTCTTATTCAGACATAAAATCAACAAACCAAAAAACAGTAAGGGAGAAACTATAAAGAATCCACTGGAAAGTAAGAAGGAAGGCACTCCTTGGAAATGGAAAAAGAAAAGAATGTGGAGTAATGAAGAGCTAACCTAGGACTGAAAACTGTCCAGGAGAAACTGAAGGAATTGAAAATGGTAACTCCTTAGAGCTGCCACCCACCCATCTGCTGGAGCTGGGATGGACATAACGAAGGCCCTATTCTCACTGCCTGTAGTGTGGAGGAGGATTTGATACTCTGTATTAAGTGAGATATATTTCTGTGCTCCAAATTAGACCTCTAAATGCATATTTTTTCAGAGACATCATTGTACGTAGAATGGAACTATAAGTACACGAGGATTCTTTTGGTTAAATGACTATCAAGAACTTTTCTAGAAAGTCAAATTCTCTTTATCACAGTGTTTAATGGAAAAAAAAAAAAAAAACACCTTCTCTTGCCAATGTACCTTTGTGACACAACCTGCTCATAAATTGAGCATTCTTTGTATGCGAACACGTTTGAGGTTAAGTAAGCAAGTTACATGAGCTTAACTCAGTATACCTAAGTTTTAGGCCTGGTACTGCAATGACTTTGGATAAATTGCCTTGTGTAGCAGTTTAGTATTATTTATGAATTCCAAAAATAGATATTGGATTATGTTTGTAAACTGGTCTGTTCCTCTGGGCATGATTAAATTATGATTAGGGCTTTGATTGGGCCATGTCAGTAGGGCATTGAGTCCCTGCCCCTTGGTGGGTGGGGACTCACAGATAAAAGACATGACAAAGGGCAGAGTTGGAGTTCTGATGCTGAGTTATGAGCTGGAGCCCGGGAAGTGAACACACAGGGGAAGAACACAGAAAAGGACATGGCAGAAGCCCTGGGGAAAGAGACAGAGCCATTCGCCTGATAATCTATAGCTGGCCTTGTGGAGACAGCGGAGGAGCTGAGCCCAGAGAGGAGCAAGCCCTGGAAAGAGAGGAACCCAGGAAGCCTGACCCCTCACAGATGCTGGCAGCCATTTTGCTCCAACACGTGGCAATAGACTTTGGTGAGGGAAGTAACTTATGCTTTATGGCCTGGTAACTGTAAGCTTCTACCCCAATAAATATCCTTTATAAAAGTCAACAGATTTCTGGTATTTTGCATCAGTACTCCTTTGGCTGACTAATACATCTTGTTTTTCAGAATCTTGATTTTTCAATCTCTAAAATGGGAGTAATGATTGATACTGTCAATTTCTTAGGATTGAGAAATTTATCATAGGTGAAAGTGTCTCACACTTGTATTAACTTTTTTTTTTTGATCCTGAGAGGACGTTTTCTAACCAAAATTATCTAGATTGCTCCATCGGAAGAATGTAAAAAAAATCTTTGGTCAAAGTTTGATTAATTTCTATAAGTTCTTGCTTTTGTCTCACCACATCTCTCTAATAAGGGACTATTATAGAAGAAAGTTCTAGATTCTAAACAGGACATGCAATGCATTGTGTTTTGTTGCATTTGTAAAAATGAGGAACAGTTTTCACAGTCTAAACACATCTTTAATATTTTTAATAACAAATGTAATCAAATGTGGTTTTTACAGTGTGAAGTCATTGAGTCTTTTGGAATATTGAGGTAACACTAAACTGCTGGAAAGAACAACACAGAATCTATGAAATTTAAGATTAGATGAGGTTAACAGATAAGGAACTAAAGGAGTCACTTTGATAAACACTATGCTCTTGGGCAGGGTACACTTATTTATATTAATTTCTATTTTAATCACTCTATGCAGTTAAGCAGAATTGAGAAAAACATTTACATTGGAAATTCCCTGAGATGACTTCAGAGTCAAAATTATACTTACCTAATTTCCACTATTTCACACAATTTGGGTTTCATTGAAAATTTTTTTTAAAAAAAGGAAAAAAAGGAAGGGAAAGCTCAGTAAATACAAAATTAGAGCCATATCTATTCAAATCAAATAGCAGAGAAGAAACAAATCTGGGTTTGGCTGCTTTTGTGTTTCAATTTGGAGCCACAAACCACAAAAATAGCAATGTTCATATGATGACCTTTTGATCTATGCCTTTTTTTCTTTTGGTTATTTTTCACCAAATAAAGTTTTGATGTCTAGCCCTCAGCACAGGCATTTATTCAGCTTCATTTAATTTCTTATTATGCCCAGTTCTTTTGTCAATAGTGCACTTGGAAAGCAGATTTTACAGGATTGAACACAATAGCTTTCCTATTGCTGATGTCTAGGCAGAAATTGGGATATTGGTGTCAGATTGTTCTATTGATCCATGTTTGTTTCTTTTTTGAACAAAGCATCAGAGACATCTTTGCTTTTATTTATTAACTCTCACTTCAGCCGGGATGGCATAAGGTGGTAAGTCAAATGGCAGAATTCATTTCCAGCTCCTAAAGTCTAGTAACCAAACATTAGTATGCTAACATCTAGTGGGATACAACAGAAGATTATTTTGAAATCTCTCTTGCAATGGAACTAAAAACTCTCAAGAGTTCTTAGCTATACTTTTGTAACCTTCAGTAGTTTCTGTGTTTTTGACCTACTGAACAGCTGTGAAAGGAATTATTCTCTCATGCTTGACAGTTTTGTTTTGTGACTATCTTAAAATTCCCCGTAAACAGAGACATAGTGATCTGCATGAGCCCATTTCGGAAGAGTGAAGTCTGACTTTTTATTGCAGACATAGTGTTTTATTATATTATCCTAGCTTCTGTTATCATCCACCTTCCTAAAAAGATTGTAAATGGAATGCTAGGCTGCTTGTCTGTCATAAAATTATAACTTACTATACTTCCAAAAATATGCAGGTGTCTCTATGCAAAGGTTTTGCTATTGAAATGGAGAAATGTTTATTTCAATTGAAGTATATATATCGTATATATTTATCATTCTCAGTATTGAGAATGAAAGGTTGACATGGTTCAGTACAATAGTATATCTTATCAGATTGCAGGGAGATAAGTGGAATAGAGATGACCGAGGAAATATGGGAATAGAAATAACTGTTTTTAATGCTATATATGAGAAAGATTTCTAAACTGGTAATATGATAGAAGCTTCTGGAATTCTGATTGCAGATTTTACCAGTAATGATAAGGATGTGTTAGGATTTGAAGGACAGTGTAAGAATAAAGTCTTAGCCAATAGTTTATTTGCCCTCAGAGTCCTCTCAAATGGAAGACCTTTTAAAAACCCAAAAACTACTGAATTTAAAGATTCTTAGAAGTCATTTATTTTACCCCAGTGTTCATGCAGACAATACCTGAGTCCTCAGTGTTAGATCATATCCAATCTTTTGAGCCTCAGAAAAAGGGGTTTCTACAGCAAAATATCCTGTGCCATCACCCAACAAGCCTCCCTCCTTTACTGTACTCAGGTCTCATTGCTTAAGCTTCCCAGGATTTGGACACCATTCCTCTGCCCATAAAAATTTTTCATATACCTGAAGATTGTTAAATTATCTCTGACTTCTCATTTAGAGGAGAAATAATTCTTGTTCTTTTTGCCTTCCCTCAAAGGTATTAGCCTTCAACTCCTTTATCACTTTCATTGCTCTTCTTTGGAACCTGTCCAAGTATTTCACAGGCCTCCAAAGTTTTGGAATTTAAGATTAGGAGCCATGTTCTGACAATGAGAGGATGATCTCAGGTGCAACACAGCATACATTTCATACAATCCTGAAGCATCATGCTTGCTCGTATAAACTACAGCTGATGCAAAGCAAGTAATTTTATTGCTCCAAATAACCCTTCATTAATCTCTAAGGTTTCTAAGATGTAGCAGACATTTCTTGTGTCATGGTTGTATGTCATGTTTGTTTCTTTCTCCAAAAGAGTGAGAGTAGACAATAAAACTCACAGAGTGACCAAGAAGTACAGATATATTCTATTCATAGGTATACAGCAGAGATTAGGAAGTATGAAACAAATATGAAACAAGCCAGGTAAGGCCTGCTTATTTTATGGGACAAAAGAAGGATCAAACAAAAGAGTGACAGATTGAAGTGATTTTCTTTAAATTATAAAAGTTTCAGCATGATTTTCAAGGATCCAGTACGATGGGCTGAAGCCTATTCTTGATTAAGAGTATCAGCATTAATTAATCAATTGCCCAGGTTAGCCCAAGGTGGCCCTTCCAGGTTTTGCACTGCCATCAGCTGCTAGAAGGAATGCTGAACCAGGCAATGAGGAGAACCCCTAAATGGAAGCAGTGAGCTTTTCTACTTTGTGTAGAGTTTCAACAATGAGGACACAGGACCCCAGTCTTATTAAGAGATGGTAATACTGGTTTCTTATCGCAACTTCTTCATCTTTCACGAGCAAGCTGTATTACAATTCTAAATAACTCGGCTTTTGCCCCAAATGTCTATACAGTGTATCTGAGTGCAGGCTGCCAGACACCATGACCTACATAGCTACGCGGCTTCTTTCTTTTACACATGATTTTAGAAGATAACAAAAGCCCACTCTTCTTCAGAAGGATGGCTGTGGAAGAAAGTTATAGGATTCGATCTAGAATGCCTGCACAGACGAACCTGGCTGAACTTGTTCTCTTTAAGAGCTAATCACATCAGTATCATCGCACAAACTTTTCTGCTTGCATGGCCTTGTTTTAAAAACAATACCTTCTAGCTGATGGGACTAAATCCAATATAACACAAAGGTGAACCTTTCAAAAAATATTGCTCAGTATAAACATGAACAGTGAAATTAGGCTTCCTACACTAAGCATTTTCATCCTGAAGGATTACTCAATAATTTTTCTGTAGTAGTCATAACTTTAATTAAAATGTTTTAATCAGTGTGTACCCAGGGTCAGAAGTAGAGAGGAACTCTAAACACATCCATAGGAGTGAAGAGGTGACAAAGGTCTATTGAAGGTGGGATTCCAGGATGTTTTTCATGGTTTGCTGAGACGAAAATCACTACAAAAATGAAAACAATGTCTCTGGCCTTTTGACTTAAATTTTTTTTTCTTTAGACCAAAGCATTACTTTGTGAGATAAAAATAGGAGCAGGGTTTCTCAATTTCTTTATTATTCTTTAAACGTTTCTGAAAGAAAAAGACATTTTTTAATGAGCAACTCTTACTGAAGAATGAAGTAATAATTTCATTTAATACCATTACTAGGAATACTGAAAATAAATTATGCTCACAAAATATATTTTAGTCTTCTTATCTGATTAATAAACCTCAGGTGAAGAATATATTTTAAATGATTTTTTAAATTATCACATATTTCATCTTTTAAAAATCTCTAAATATTAAAATAGGGCCCAGAAACTGGCCTTGCAGGGAAGCAAAGAGGCTAAGAGCTCAGACTTTATTATCAGTTAAAACTAGTTTGAGTTCCCACTAAACCATTTGCTAGCTGTGTGACCCAGGACAAATTACCTAACTACTCTGTGCTTTATTGACCTCATTTTAAAAGACAGAGAGAGAAATGATATTATGACCTACTTAATGGGACTGTGTTGTAGATTAAATGAGACCATGTATATCATGTACCTGTAAAGTGGCACTTAATAAATGATCAATATTATCAAATTACTATTATTATGACTACACACTATACTTAAGGTAACAGACACAAAGAAAGACAGTTTTTTTAAGAACACAAGAGGGCTAATTAACAAATATATTTTAATAAATGCTTGTTCTAGTTTCTGAATAAAAAGGATAGGTCAATAAAAAAACTTCTTTTAAATCTGCAAAAAAGGGCCATTTTTCCACTGGAAAAAAAAAAAAGAAAAGCTACTTAAAATTTCATAAAAGAGACTTTATGTTAAAAGAGAATCAAATAATTTAGTTATACTCATTATAGCTATATTTATTTATTTATTTATAGCCATATTTAAATTAACTTAGTTTCTAAAATGTGGTTGCCCAACAAATTAAAGTGAAAAATATAAATAGCTAATACATTTTGAACACTTTCTAGGTGCCAGACTCAGGTCACACAGGTTAACTAATTTAATGGTCACAACAACCCTACGAGGTAGGTACTCTCAGTTTATAGATAAGGAAAACTTAAGGCACAGAAATGTGCTACAACTTGCCTAAGGTCTTCAAGCTCTTAGGGAGGGGCAGATTCCAGCCAAGCTGGCTCTGAAGGCTTTCTCTAACCGCTGTGCTGTGCCGCTTGATTAACACCTAAGGCTTAACAATCAAAATACTTATCCATCAATCAATATACAATTGTATATTGTGTATATTGTATATATTGTGAAAACTCAAATATATGTATCCTGATATTCAGTTACCTAAGATTGATATATTTTACTATAATTAAATAAAATAAACCTATTCCTAGTTAAATTCCGCAAATAGTTTGATTACCCACCACTTCTGTTTTTGCTTCTGATTTTAGTTTTGGTTATAATTTGCTTCCTCCAGCAATCCTACTTTCTATGGTCTGCTGTTGTAGTAGCATTCTTCACTTTCAAATTTCAGGTGTTAGTCTGAGATCTGCCATTATCCAGAAACTACCACGTGACCTGACACCTGCTTGCTCCCCAATGCCTTGCCCTGGTTCCCCAGCCTGACCCCAACTTTTGGCTGCTCTTCTCTTTGTACCCCTCCCACCCCAAACTCCAATATCTCATCCCTTTGCACCCAGGATCTCAAAATTTCCCAAGTTGAAAATTAGCTAAATCTGAGAATTAACATGAAAAGGGCAGAGGGAATGTAAATATAGTATTGTCTATCTTGTCAAGCAAGAGAAAGTGTAGTTCATTTTTCCATTGTTTTAGAATGCTTACTCATGTGTCGTCTAATATAAAGAAGCAAATCTGGTGAATTTCAAGGTGGTAGGAGAAACGGCAGTACTGGAGGGAACTGGGAAGAAAAATGTCTCAGAGTTGACAGAATCACTGCTAGTTCTTGAAAATTATTCCTCTAGCATTTTTATTTTTATTTTTTTTTATTTTTATTTTATTTTATTTTTTAAAAGATTTTATTTATTTATTTATTTATCTCCCCTGCTGCTTGTGCTTGCTGTGTCCATTTGCTGTGTGTTTTTCTGTGTCTGCTTGTCTCCCTTTGTTGGGTCATCCTGCTGCGTCAGCTCACCGCGCAGCGCAGGCTGGCTTGCCTTCACCAGGAGGCCCTGGGAATCAAACCCAGGGCCTCCCATATGGTAAACAGGAGCCCTATCGATTGAGCCACATCCGCTTCCCTCTAGCATTTTTAAATAATATCTTTTAAGTTCACAGGATTCATTTATTATGTTCTTTCCCAGTCCTCATTGTGGTTAAGTTTGAGGATCTGGGATGAGCTTCCAATGCCTTACCTAGTTGCAGAGCTTGGATCACAATCTTTCTCTATACCTCTTCCCAGGACACCATCCTTCAATATACATGTTGACAGCATTTCCAGCACCTGAGCCTTACTCTTCCTTCATCTCCTCAGATTTACCCACCTTCATTTCCACTCTATGGTAGTCCTCTCTAGGCAATCGTTTCCAAGATCTTAAATTCTAAATTAACCCTGCCCTCAAGTTGTCCTATTCCTTCATTTTTAATAAAATTAGGCCTGTGATATCCTGATATCTAGTCCTCACTCACTTCCTCAAATCTTAGAGGTCATCATTTTTCTCTGCACCATTGTTTCCCTTTACTGAAATGACCCATGGCCAGTTCTTTCAGGGTGCTTCCACGTGCATCCACAATGCCCTCACTCCTGTAGCTTTACCCTGGCACCTTCCCTGTTTGGCCACAACACTTTTTTTCTGCCCCTGCTTTAAGGTGGTTGATTGCTTCTAGAGAAAGCTGGACCATTACTTCCTGTTTAAATTTATGCTTGTCCATCCACAACTGAGCCCTCCCACTCAGTATTATTTTCCATCATGACTTGATTCCTAATCTTGCTCCATATGGTGTCCTGAGAAAATTTCTAGAATTCTGCTTGAAGCCATAAAACAAAAGTGCTCCCTCATATATGACCTTACCTGACATTTGGATTTCCATATTTCATGTTAATTTCCTCAATTTCCCTATTTTTTATGTTAAATTTTTTAAATATTATACACATGATACTGATTCACCCACAGAGTGAAATGGACTCTTTGAGAAAGAATGGGTCTTGAATTAAATTCGAATTGTTTTGATAAACCCAGAAGTGATAAAGCTGAAATAAAGATGAACACAATGATGTTTTCCAAGAAGTTAACTAACTTTTAATCATCTTTTTTGTTGTTGTTTCATCCAAAAGTTGTCTTTAAAAGACAACAAAGAAAAGAAAAAAACAAAACAAAACAAACAAACAAACAAAAAAAGCAAAGCACTGTCACCTAAAGCAATACCACCCATAACAGATTCTCCAACTCCAAATAGGCCCAAGATAGCCTGACCATCTGGCTTGCCAATGGACACAAGTTAGGAAATTAAAAGCTGAGTTGCACGGGGACTCATACATGGCTTGACATGCTTTTTCCAAAACCTGCCTGCTTGTTAATTAAAAAAGCAGTGTTTATTTATCTATTTATCTATATATTTTAATACAATTCTGTTTTAGAGAGCTGGCAGCCAAAGAGAGCACCTGAAACCTTACCTCATTCTCCCTGGGATCTCAGCCTCCACAGCTGTCCTCAATTTTTCTTAAAGTGAAAAATGTTGAATAGTTCTCCCACTGCTTTTTAAAAATCATTAAATACCATTTCACAGAAAAATAGGTGGAAGTGTTGAGCGTTTATATGCTGGTTGGAAAACAGAACTGGGATTTTATTTATGTATTTGGAAGGAATAAAATCTTTAGAAAATGTTGACAGTAACAAAACAGAATCAATGGGGGGAGGACAGAAAATTTGAAAAAGAACTAATTATTAATTCTAGAATAAAATGAAAATTCAAAGAAAGGAATCAAGTAGCATATAGATTTGTAAACTGGGGATTAGTATAACTAATCTAATTGACTTAGAAATTGTATCTTCAAAGAGTAGTAAAATACTAGATAACTTCTGTCTCTTTTACAATACTTGACCTGGTAAAATCTGACTTCTTTACCTCCAAGTCTAGCATACCATTAGGATATTTTGTCACCTTCAGGCCAGGCATGAAAAATTCTAAATCCTTTAAAGCTGTTTTGTAACGCTAAATACATAACACAAGTCTGAACATCTTTTACTCTCAAGTTCTGTTTTTATGTTGGGGAACTGTGTTATTATTTTCTTCACATACACATCAGTTGGATTGTTCATGATAGGTATAAGCAATAATAGTTATCATTTATCAAGCATTTACTGTATGCTGGACCCTGTGTAAAGTATATTTCATGTATTGAACATGTAACCCTCCAACAAGTCTATGAGGAGGCATTGTTATTTTTCTGTTCTACAGATGAGGAAATTGAGCCTTAGGCTAAATTTCAAAGACACCCAGCTATTAAGTTTTAGGATTTGAACTGACATAGCCTATCTCTGGAACTCACACTTTCAACGCTGACATTATCCTGCCCCTATGCATGTAGACAGCCAGAGAGACAAAGAAATGAGTGTAGATTAGATTCACGTGCCAACTGTTGGTTTTCATCTACATGACACCTGGCAACTGATTTATTTAATTCCGCCCCCCCCCAGCTGATTTAAATGAATTTATTACTCAACTGATTGCTTCTTACAAGCCATCTTGTATATGCTTATAGGTTTATATTCTTTACACAAAAATCACAATGAGTCAGTGAAACAAAAGAATGTAAATAATAAGTATATATACTTTCCAACTGAGATTGTTTGAACCGTCGAAAGCTTAAAACTCATTCTTTATGGATAATTTCAGTCTTTGACTTGGATTACAAAATAATGAGTAAGAAAAGAGAAGAAATGGCCTCTTGGCGATTCAGAGTCCCTTACTTTCAAGCCTCTGACCTTTCCTTCCTGGTGGAGTACGCCTTGGTATGCTAAAGTGCTTAAAGTCACAAGACCAACCTGGCATTTCAGTTTTACTCAGGGCAGGGAAGCTTGGTGGGCAGAGATTAAGTAATTTATCAGATAACTACAATCACCATTTAAAAAATAAACTCTAACTTATTATAGGAAAGTGTGCAAATTTTATATGTAGTCTTAAAATAAAATAAGACGCCCCGTTTATTTTGATTCTCCACGGGCTGCTTGTAGTTAAACTTTCAGGTTCCTTATTCACTGTCTTCTGTAATGAGGACTTCTGTAAAAATTTCTAGAAACACTACTAAAATATCTGACCAGAAGATAATCAGAGAAATAAAAAGCCCATGAAATAAGAAAGAAACATCTTGGGAATGTTAGTTTATTTTATAGAGACAAGCTAGTTTAATTCTTTCAATCTACTTTTTTCAGCATTAGGCTTCACATCAATTCCTGATTAAATTTCACATTACGGAACATTCCATTGAATGTTGATATTTACGGCTCCTCTTCAGCTTGAAACATGTATTTTAGTGAACTTCAGCATTCTTATGTGTTGCTTATATATGGAGGTCTAGTGGAATATGGCTTCCCATAAATCCTAGATAAAAACTAATGTTCAAGCAATTGGCTCTGATGTCTTGGATCTAGAACATTCCCTTCTTTCTTTAAGAGAGAGATTCTGTCTCTGTTTTCACATCTTGGATTAAGACATGTAGGGTTTTTGTTGTTGTTGTTGTTGTTTTTCTTGTCTTATCCATATGTGTCATCCCAGGCTTTTGGAATTTAAGATGTATTAATGTGAAAATGATATATGTAAACTCTTACTATCCATTTAATTTAAACCTGATCCTCTATATGGGCCTAGGCAATGGATCTAAACATTTGTATCATTTTTAGTAGTCTGACACATATGTCTTATTTAAGGTGGTTTTACATTTTAAACTTTTTAAAGGTAAAATGAAAATAGGTACAAGCTTGTATACTTAACTTTAAAGTCATGTATTATTTTAAATAGTGGTAAGCATGCACTGTCAAAATTGTTTAATGTATACGGTTAACTAATAATCTATATATCTTCCTATCCTTCTTAATGTTTATATTGGTCATTTGCTATTTAATGTATGAAAGAGTGTCAAAAATTTAAGTCTTAGCTATAGACAAAATGCCACTGACTATTAAAGTAAAAATAGCTTCCTTTATTGCCTTTATTTCAAAAAACACTTATTGCATATTTATAGATGACACCTATGAAGTAACAAATTTTCCAACATTCTCAGAATACAAAAATATGGATCCTACTCATGAAGAACCTGTGCAATAATTTCTCTCTATCTTTTTTTTAACCCCCCTTTTTAATTTCTTTTTTTCAAATGCTCCTTTAGAACATACACCAACTTAATTTTTTAATTCTCTTCAGCATGCCTTGACAGAGTGTCAGTTCTAAAGAAAATAATATAAAAGTTTAAAGGTTAAACCAATATCTGACTTGGTCCTGGAAATTGAAGGTGTAGGAATGTGTTTTTCCATCTCCTATCTTTACAAATAAGCAATAAGCTTTTCTGATCCACTTTTATTAGTCTACTGGTTTGACAATATACTGCTGAGAGAGCAGAATCTTTGAGAACTTTTTGCTCTGAATCATCAATGATGATCTTTGACTGTTACTGGATTTCCCTGGTGCAGGTAGATCTATCTTCGGGTTAATTTTAAGTCTTTACCATTGTGCTGATTCTTCAAAATGGTCTACAATTTACATGTCTTTTGTGTTTATGTGAACGCTTCCAGAGTACCGTCATCAGCATCCTGACTTCCTAAATGCCTGTCGCAAGAAATTTTATGGCTCTTGTAACCTCTTAGGTGAAAAAGTTTTCTGAAAGATAGAAAATTCAGCCAAATAGAAGCTTCCAGGTTTCCTGTTCTGCCTAAAGCTGTCTTTCTTTGGGAAGTGGTTTGAGTAATTGTTTATTTCATACTGTCAAACACATGCCTAGATATAAGTACAAAATCTGCTTTGTACATGCCAGGGAAGATGATGGTCAAAAGTTCAGTGAATTGGTTAAATAAATTAATATAAAATGACCCTGCTGTTTGACTAATATAATATACTAACTATATTTTCATTGTCTTTATAATGGCTGAAATTTGGATTGTGTTTTAGTAGAAGTATAACATAGCTGTATTTGGCAACTTGCTCTTAAAATAATGATTGAAAATTGCCTTCAGTCTTTTAGCTATAATAATGATACTTCAAGACTCTAATTTTTGATGCTTTAATTTGTCTACAAACTTAAATAATCTCCTGAATGTTTGTAAATTTTGGCTGGCACAATACTTTCCAATTACCAGTAAAATATTTTCCCATGTAATTTCATCATCTTTGTCATATATACCCCCCTATGCTTTGAAAAGGTAATTAGTGGTTAATGAAAACAACTGGCTTATTAAGAAAAGAGACGGTCCCTCCAAGGGAGTTTTGGGAATCATGGAAAGATTTTCAAGTCTATCAAATTCATGCACTTGCCTTCGTTTAGACTTCCCCTGCAATGCATTTTTGATAATGAGACATCCTTGCAGCTACATAGTGGAAAGACAGTGGGGTGAGTGGGGAGAAGCAGATGTAAGAGGAATAACTTACACATAATATTCAGAGAAGCTTCATTGCAGAAGTGGTTGTGTCCCAGGCATAACACTGGTTGGAAAGTGAAGTAAATATATAATGCTTCTTGTTTTTTTGTGTGTGTGTGTTTTTTTTTTAGCACAAGCCACTCTCTTCCTTATATAAAGAGAAGCACAGCTTTTACTAAGACATCTATTATGACAGTAACAAAGAACTGGCTTTCTTATATTAAAAAATTTCATTTTCCTATGGTATTTAAAAGTTCATGTTAATTTTGCATATAGATTTATTGCAGGTGCTTCCTGTGTCACATCTCTATTTATGAAACTCAAGTTTCAGTAAACATGATGTGTTGGGTTTTTCTTGATTTCATTGAAAATCCATTTTATACATAACAGATGCTTAATAATAATGAAAAAAATTTACTTCAGTCATTTATTGAATATTTAACACATTCTTCCAGATTTATTTTAAATATTTAATTGAGTTGTATGTGTTTAAACCAAATATTCTGCTCAAGTCCTCAAAAAATAACACTAGCCAATCATATCCTTTTCATTACATTAGTGCCAGCTAGCTTTTATGCCCTAAGGTTAGGTGCTTAATAAATAACTGCTGAATTTTTAAATGAAATTGTAGAAACCTCCTCCAAATTCTAGAAACAACCCAAATATGTTTAAAAAATATTAAGTAGAATAGTTGTATATTGGTGGTGTGTTTGCATGTGCATGTGTGTATATCTATAAAATAGTGTTTTGGATTTCCAGGTTCTCAGCAGAAAATTTAATTGACATATTTTAATCTTATTTTAAATTTAATTTACATTTACACTGAAAAATATTGATCATTGTTCATATATTAGCAATGGGATTATGATGGAGAATAGTAAATATTTCAACACTACAAATTAGCAAAAGTAAACTTCCATACTATTCCTTTAAATATTTGTTGTCTTTTTTCTGCAATATAACATTCAAGCATTTCATTCAAAGTTACATTCAAACAACTTAAAGTTCAAAAATGTATCATACAAAAGTTATGTTATAAACTTGCACATTTTACAAATTCTAAAAATGTATCCTATTGTTTCTAGCAGATCCTGAGAAATGTCTGCACAAATCTTGCTATCCAAAGTACCTCTTCTTTTGTATTAATTTTAGTTCTTCCATAAAAAAAGTGTTTATAAAACATTAATGGGCAATTTAACTTCAGTTTCCAGAGAGAGATTTCTGCTGCATCAGATCTTATATTTGCCACAATACAGTATTCCCTTTCCCGATACTTGTATTTATTTCCCAGTAGGGCTCACCATCTGCTATTGATGCCTGTCTGAAGTAGGAAATTCTTCCTCAAGCAATTCTTGTTCAAATATTACCCTTCAATACTACCAGCTTCCCAGGTTACAAATTGTTCCTGTATATTCGTACCCCAAAGTCAAACTTGCAGATAACTACCTAGAAAGGTA
>JAQZBX010007711.1:0-49789 GCA_029593785.1 Cabassous unicinctus | reverse complement strand
TCAATTTAAGAACATATTTTTCTGGGGCATGCACAGCTTCAAACTTCCAAGACCCAGCCACAGCGATCCAGCCCCAGCCCCTCCAAACCCCACTTCACCCCTCCAGCCCCACCTCCAAATCCCCTACAACTCCCTTCTAGATCTGGTCCTTGGGCCCCTCCCTGACACCCCTCCAACCCCACCCCTCTGTCCCAGTCCCTCTGGCCTCTCCCACCACTCTGTCCCTCTGCTTTCTCTGTTATGCAGCCCCATTCCTGCACTGTATCTGGACACCACTTGACATCCTTGGAAGAACCTAAGACCTTGGCATCTGGGAAAGAATCTAAGAGATTACCCCACAACGTCTCTCTACCCCTAAAAAGATATTCTTTATCTGGCAGTTTTAGGGCCCTTCCAGGGGTAGAAATTGGAAATATCTTTGCCAAAGCTTGAGAGGGAGCATTTGGAAGGCACCACTTAGAGGCACCTGAGCATGCCTTACCTGATTCTCAATCATGTTCTTCTACCTTGGGTGCATTTACTGCCCCCCAAGAGCCACACAGTCAGAGCTTGAGGCCATGGGACCCTCATTAATAAAGGAAAAATGATGTTCACTCATTCATTCATTCATTCATTCAAGCTTACTAAGCACCCAGTCCCAGTGCCTGGCCCAGCCCATCCCGTGTAGAGGTGAGGCAAGTAATGTCATGGGTGAAATAGGCCCTGTGAAGAAAAGATTCCTGGGGCACAGTGTTGGGAACTGGTTTGGGTCAAGGGGTCAGCCAGCTAATTCTGTGTGCTTAGCCGAGAACTTCGAAACTTGTAGGAATCTTGAGCAGCCCCTAAGATACCTTAACCAAGAACTCCACAAAATCAGATTTGCTCATTATAGAAAGCCCTATGGAGGGGGATAGGCTGGGACAGGGAGTCCTGTAAAGTGAGAACAGAGGACAGAGCTGGTGGGGATGTGGCCCTCGCTTACTGTCACAGATGGCAGTGGGTTGTTTCCTCCCCTTTTTATTTTGTTTTACATGGTGATTTATTTTTTTACTTTATTTTTAGGGAAGTTTTAAGTTTGCATTTACAGAAAAATTACACCGAAAGTATAGGGAATTTCCATGTAACCACCACCACACACGCACACATAGTTTCCCCTATTTTTTGACATCTTACATTAGTGTACATTTGTTACAGCTTATGAAACCAATATTGAAGCACTGCTACTAACCAAAGGCTACAGTTTACAGCACGGTTTTTACTTTGTGCTGTACAGTTTTCCATAGGCCTTGACAAATGTGTAATGCCATGCGGCCATCATTGCGGTTATTATACAGAAGAATCTCACCACCCCAAATATGCCCTATTCCATTCATCCCTTCCCCCCGCCCACCCTTCTGAACTCTTGGCAATGTACAAATTCTTTACATGGTGATTCTTATCCATACATCTCTAACAACAGTTAAAATGTTTCTAAAAGTAAGAATACTATAAGGCTTCAAGACGTTGCTGGAATAACTTTACAACAGTTCTATCAAGCCTGTTCATTTGGCACCTTGGTGCAGTTCCCTGCCAGATCCTCGTATTTCCCAGAAATGGACTGCATCCCCTCTCAAACTCATGAATTATATCACACAGAATGGAGGTTCTGTCCTCTGAAGTGCTTGTTCGCATCAATCCCCAGGATCAGAAATCAGTTACTTATGGATCTTAAAGCACTGAGCACTTGAAGGTTCTTGTGGAACGTTAAAATCAGAACCTAAGGAAGGGATACACACACATGGTATACACACGTGCAAAATACATAAGCATAAAGGTGAAAACAGGCACTTCTCTATAATATCCCAATTTTTTTTTTACAGAGAACAAGTCATAGTTTTATAATCTAGAAAAACTGACTTTTAAAACAGAAGCTCTCTTTCAGATCAGTTAGTCTTTATATAGAGAAAAAAAGAAAGGGGAAAGGAGAAAACCAAAAATTTCTCAAGTCTTCATCCTAGCTAAAGCTCCAAACAACCCCCCAAGACAGGTGTAAATATGCTGATCTTAGAGCCTCAGGAGGTGCTGATCTTAGAGCCTCAGGAGGTTTAATTCCCCTCAGAGAAATCTGTGGGCAAGTGGCCATAGGGAAAGCCCTTCTCCCCACCTTGCTCCCCAAACTGTCTGCTTCCAAATGAGGTGCTCCCCCCACCCTCCCACCTCACTTTAAACACACTGAGAGGAAACTGAGGCGAGGACGATGGATGGGGAGAGGACATCCACCGTCGCCTGGCCGCCTGGAGTCAGAGGCTGCCTCAGAAAGCAAGTCTCCTAATTTCCTTTTGAATATGGTTTCCACCCCATGACTTTACACAGCACTCCCACTTTCCTCAGGCAGGGAAAGAAACAATCCATTTTAAATCTCTTCTCTTTCAGGGATGATGGGGGTAGAATGAGGGAGTATCCCGTATATCCATGTGAGCTGAAGTTGCACAGTTCATGAGGGACGGTGCTCACCAGCCCGAGGCTAGCCCCCACCTTGACTCTGAGCCCTCCTGCATTGCCCAAGCAAGGACAGTCACCAGGAGGGCGGGGCTAGCGCTGGAACCCAAAGAGTGGCCCTTATTACTGTGGTAGAAACCTGGTCCTCCATCTCCCAGCAGATGTCATTAGGAGCAGACCTCCTCCAGGTCAAAGCCATGGCTTCAGGGAAACTGAGGTGGTTTACTTTGTCCTAAATATCCGGACACGGGAGAAGGACTGTGCCCTGGGCGGAATCTCCCGCACCAGCAGGTCCACCGAGCTGCACTTCCCGTGCATTGCCTGTTAGGTAAGTCAATTTTCACCGAAACCCAGGTGCAGTCTACTGAATATTAAAATATCGCCCTCACGTTGGTGAAAACATACTTCAAAATAGTATGATTTAACTTAACATAATTCATACTATTATGACCATTATTAACCTCTGCAACCATTTTTCTCCTTCTCTGTCTCCCCCCTCCGGGTTACGTGTGCCCCTCCCTGCTCCATGCCCCAGTCCCTGTGAGGCTTCACTCATCCGGGTTCAGACACCTCTAGACAAGCAGAGGCACGTTTGCAGGCGAGCCGATAAACACGGCAGGAGATAGAGCTACAGAACCGCTGAGATCAGACTTGATGATCTTGCCTTGCCTTATATTTTACCTTCATTATCCTCCCTGCTTCCTGTTCCCAGGTTGCTCCTCTGTTCTGTGGGAGTTCAAAAAACATGTCCCCAGCCTAGTGCTCTACCATTTATTTGGTGTCCTTGAGTTGCACGGCCCCATTCCATGGCCACACCTCATAGCGCCCCATCCTGCACACTGTGGTGCTGAGGGGTTGCCCCTCCATCACCACACCTTGCTTCCGCCATTTTATAAATCTAAGCGTGTGCCTGCTGCTCTTTTTATCTGGAACATCCTTCTCGCCCTTTCCTCATTGTGACATTCTTAAATATCCTCAAGATGACATGGAGCTATCACAGGACGGGAGGTCCAGGGCATCGCGTCCCCCTCTGGAGCAACCTCACAGAAGGCAGGAAGGAAGCAGAAGCCAGCAGCAGCGCTTCTCCCACCTGCACCATCCACTGCCTGGCACATCCAGGAGAGCTGATAATCAGCCTCCAAAGCTGTCCTTCAAGATGCCTGAATGCCACTGTCTGTGATCCTAGGTGTCCCCCAGGGCCTCTGCAATGGGGAAACATTTGCATAGTGGTTAGGAGTGCAGGCTTCAGAGTCAGGGACACAGACCTGGACTTGGCCTCACCCAGATACTCCATGCCTGTGTGGCATCAGATAGGTTCTCACCCCCTTGGAGTCTCAGCTCCCCATCACTAAAGGAATATGATAGTACCCAGGATATTTACTAAATGTTATCGTCCATGCAAAGCATTTAGAATAGTGCTTAGCATTGGGTGAGTACTAGCAATCATCACATTAACACTATTCACATAAATTCAGCTATTATAATAACTTTACATCCTTCATTATAAGACAATTAAACTGTCTCTACCTCCCTCAATACTGCTAAACTGGGAATGCCTTCAGAGCAGTATGTCTAAGTCAACTCAGGTTTTGCAACACAAACCTTATATCACTAACATAAATATTGACACAGAGTATTGAACCAAAATAACAGTAAGAATAGTATAAGGAGCCATATACAACCCATAAAAAGCAGAACAAATACTGAAAATATATAGCAAAGGTAAAGTTATGTTTTGGCTCAGTATCAGCAAACATAAAAACAACTATTCATGAAAATATAGTCTTTTATGAAAATTCAGAGTATTTTTTTCTTCTCATTCAAAATAATTTTTTTTTTTTACAAAGAAAAGAAAACCCCAATGAACAGACTCGGCATTCCTCTGTAAGACTAGCACAACTGGTCTCTGCCACATGCAGATTGTGTCTGAGTGCCACATACCAGGTCTGCTTAACATTGGGAAATGTGTTTCCACACCACAGACAAGGAATAGAAATTAAATCTCCACCCACCAGCCACTTTATTACTGTAATTATAAGGGAAAGCTGACAATGACAATAGATTTTGCAACTTCCTCCACTTTTCCAATGTGTGGTGTCCTGTTTGGAAAATGTATTTCTATCATTTTTCTCGTCATATCATATCATATCACATCATATCAATCATATATTATTAGGTTTTGATGTTACTGATAGCAACTGAAAAACAAGATTCTAATTGTATTTTAAAAGGAGCACAATCTCTACCTGTAGCAAAATTATTGCATTCATCCTTTTTTTTTTTTTTAATATATTTTTTATTCTTTTAAAGGTACTTAGATTACATAAATGTTACACAAAAAATATAGGGATTCCCATATGCCTCACTGCCCACACCTCCAACACCCTCCCACATAAATAACATCCTTCATTGTGTGGCACATTCATTGCAATTGACAAATGCATCCTGGGGCTTTGCCATTAAGCCTGGACCATAGTTCACATTGTAGGTTACACTCTCTCCCACACAGTTCTACATGTTATCTGATGATATAAAATGTCCTATATCTGTCATTGCCAGGAAGATTCCCAAGTCCTGAAAAAGCCCCTGCATTCATTTTCAACCCCCTGCAACCAGACTTCCTCCTGCACCACTTCATTGGAATCATCCTGGCATGGGTTGTCTCTGAACTCTTGCTTGGCAAATTCAGTGAACTTGCTTGAGTCAACATTTTACTTGATCTTTTGGTGGCATTTGATAATGTGAACCCCCTTTCTCTTTAAGCTCTCCTCACTCTTCTCCTCTCTCTCTCTCAACATTGCATCCCAGATTCATTTTTCAGATGATTTATTTTGCCTACCTCTTAAAGCTGATGTCCCAAAGGCTCTGTCTTTAGCTCTCCTCTCTGCATCCTTGTCCTTCGTGAGCAATCTCATTCACTCTTTTGGTCTTCATGAAATGACACAAATTACTAAGCAGAAAGTATATATGTGTAAGGAAGCATAAGTGCAAATTACATACATATGCACAGAAACATACATACACATGAAATCTCTACCCTGTACTTCTATATCTATTATGTCCCACCATGCCTGACATTCATCTAATTGATGTACCAAAGGTACCTCAAAATTTTCTCCAAACTCTAAAACATCTTTGCTATGGATTGAATCATGTGCTCCACAAAGATAGGTTCAAATCCTTACCCATCATCCTGAGGATGCAAACTCATTTGTAAATAGGATTTTCAAGGATCCTATTAATAAGAAGTCACCACAGAATCAGGGTAAGCCATAATCCAACATGACTGGAATCCACATAATTTGAGAAAATCTGGACATAGGAGGAAGGGTGAGTTGGAGACTGGAGACAGACGGCCATGGGACAGAGGCAGAGACTGAACTATGGGTAGCTGGCAGCCACCAGCAGGACCCCACAGACTTCAGAGGAAGCATGATCCTGATGATGCCTCCAAAACTCTGGGAGAATAAATTTCACCACCCCCTGCCCCCATGTAAGCCAACCAGTCTATGGAATTTGTTATAGCAATCCTGGCAAACTAAGAGAAGTCTTGCCTTCCTCTCTTTCCCTGTTATCCACCCAGACACAAAAGTAACTCACACAGGAGTCGCCCCTCTTCCTCATATCCATATGGCCCCCAAGTCCTCCTGGTCCTTCCTTATTGCACTGCTGCTTCGGTTCAGCTCACAGCCTCTCTGACTTAATGGTCTTGCCTGACTTTATCCCCCTCATGCACTGCTGCGGGTTTTGTTTTCTCATTGATTTAGTTTCACTCTCCTGACTTGAACTTTTATGTTGGCTCTCCACTACCAGCAGAATCCAATGGAGCAGCTCGTGTGGCAAAGGAGACTGCTAGGTTGAATTGTGTCCCTCTAAAATACATGTTCAAGTCCTAAGCCTCAGCCTTGTGTATATGAATTCACTTGGGAATATGATCTTTGCAGAAGTTATTAGTTAAGATGACACCAAACTAGATTAGGGTAGTCCCTAATCCAATATGATTAGTATCTTTATAAGGAGAGGAAAGTTGGACAGAGATGCAGAAAATTGATGCAGAAACAGAGAGGCAGCCATGTGTCAGAGGCAGATTTATGCCACAAGCCCAGGAACATCATGGGTTGTTGATGAGCCATCACCAGAACCCTACAGACTTCAGGAAAGGCATGATCTTGCCACACCGTGATTTTGGACACCTAGAACTGTAAGACAATAAATTCCTGTTGTTGAAGGCAACAGTCTTCTTTTAGTACATTGTTACCGAAGCCCTGGCAAACTAAGACAGAGGGCTTCCTCAGTCTCCCCTCTTTCCTCCTGTCTGCTTGCCACTCTGACTCCCTGTGATCTAGCCACCTCAAAGGACTTGCAACTTCCCTCTTGCCATCCTACCCTAGAAAACGCATACTTAGCTTCAAAAACTACTCAACATTGACCTCTTCTATGGAACCTTGAACCTCATCAGAAAGATTTATCATGCTCCAATGTACCTGTAGCTCTCTTGTCACTGTACCCCATTCATTTGATCAGCACTGCTACCCACCCCTAACACCGTAAGTACCATGCAACACGCAACATGGCTCACGGGTCCTCTGGCTTGTACGAGGCACCTATGATGACTGCTGGGATTCAGACATAGCAGTACAAGTACTGGTTAAATGAATGAAAGTATTACATCATTTGGAGTTCCAATGAAATACACCTTTCCCAAAAATAAAGTTGTTGTTTTTTGTCCTATGTTAGCCCCACCAAATCTACACACATTTGAAACTGCACAAAGTATATTTACTTATAACTTACAAAAACAAAATGGTTGTCTTCTTCTCTTTTTCTGGTTCTTTTCTTTTCCTGGCTGGTTTCCTGGAACAGAATTTTCATGACATAATTTACCCCACAGTAAGATCAGAAATAACTTCTCACAAAGAGCTCAGGATGTGAAATAAATGTCAATGAGCTCATGTCATTATAGAATTAGCAAGCATGGCAGAGAAGTCAAAGCATCAAAAAGTCACCACAAGAGCTAAGGGCTATTTACAGCAAAACTGTTTGGAAGCCAAATTTCAATTCCTCTTGTTTAAAACACACAAGGGAGAGGGAGCTCCTTTCTCAGAATCCATTTGCACTTAGAGAAATGCTTGGAATTAACCTATAATATGTGGTTACATTTTATGTATATTACAACATTTTGCTTTAAAGGTCATGAACAAGATCTTATGAATCCTCCTGCATTTGCATTCCAAGACTGAAAACTATCCTGCAGTGAAGCATCAGGTACACATCAGTATTGCCCCAGATAGGGGAGTACTCAGACATTCTATTTCTCAAGTCACTGCTGAGGAATCCTGAGCTGGCCCAAGAAAGTTTACCATTACATGGCAATTTAAAAGATGAACCAACCAACTGAGTATCATAGTGAAAATTACCCTTCACTTCCTTTAGCTTTTACCATAATGCAGGCTTATTTCTAATGAATTGATTATGATAGTCTTACAACATGCAGGAGGAAGAAAAGTTCTCTTATAGGAAGGACTTTGCTCAGTCCATTTTTTTCTATAGCATCTAAAATTTATTTGTACAAGTTTAGGTGACTACTGATATTATGCTTCAATTTAGGGCACAGGATCATAATTAATGTCACACTAAAACTCTTATATCCCATTTAGTAGGCAATGCTGACACCATTATAATTACCCATCTCATTCAAACTTCAAATAATGATTTAAATAATATCTTCTATTCAAAAAATTATTCTTTTAAGTGATATATAAGCTAAGGACTTAAACATATTTTTATCAAATGATCTAGCTATTTCTAAAACTATTATCTGTGTCCATCATTGCAAGATCATGTAGAACACTTCCATTGCCCACTAAATACCCCCTGTTGAATCTATTCTATTCCTCCCTCCCCCTCCCCTTGGGGCTCACTGTAACCCCCTGGCTTCACCCTTGGATGACAAGATTCATAGTTACTTGCAACAACACTGAGGTCTTGACACACTGGTTTGTCCTTCCCTATTAGGAACTGCCCATGCTCTCAAGAGACTCTGGCCTTTCTATTTGTAAACAAATAGGTCCTCCCAAGGATGGGAGTCCAAATCCTTCCCGCTTATTATGTGGGTCTCCACCCACTGATACAACACATTATGACAAAATGATCATTCACACCCTCCCTAGAAGCCTGCTCCAGTGCGCCCTGTCCCAAATGCCCCCCTCCCATCCAACACCCTAAACCAGTAACCCTTCCTTGTCTTATTGCCAAAAGAGCATTCTCAACTTTGTACTTTCAACCACATACCCACAAATCCCCAGTGTTCACCTGGTCCCTCTCCCAACCCTCTTCCCGGTTCCCTGGACCTTCCAACCCTCCCTCCCCAATCTACTCACCTGTCAAACCTGCACCACCCAACCCAATAATAAAATTACCCTCCTGTCATATCCCTTCAATATGCAACTACACACTTTCACCTTACCATAGATTATGTCCATATGGGTGTTGGCTCACAACCTTCTTCTCCTTTTCTATTTCCTGTAAACCTATCTAGAAAGGAATGAAAATATTCTATGTTATGACCTATTTTCAGAAAAATAGTTTCTGGTTGCCAGTTTTATTGTATGATTGGAAGACTGGGATGGTTATAATTGCCCTGCTTAGGTTTGAGGAACATTTTCAAGCTTCTTAGCCAATTTATAATTTATAGTGCCACATAGTACATTGATTAGCAGATGATTGTGAGGCTTTGCAGGGGCCAATTCAGGGTTTCAGATGGGATGCAGATTGGGAGGAATATTCCACATGCAGGCACACACATGTACATGCCTAATACACCCATAAAGTTAGATTAAATTCCCAGCTTAATTAACCAAGGACTTTAAAAAATCTATCAAAGGCAAGGTTATTATACTGGACAGGACTGATTGAGCAGGCTAGCAAATCTTCCCTGACCCTCAAGGTCCAAAACAGAGGCACACTAATCTAATGAATGGGATGTCTTAACCGTTTACAAATGGTACTTAAAAAAAAAAGAAGCATAGTATCTCCATGAGCACCTGAAGAACACAGAATATATTACACCTCTCCATGTCTTCTCTAGTTCAACAATGAAATAATACCATTATGAAGATTTCTTGTCAGAAGACGATATGGATTGAACTGTGTCCTCCAGGAAGACATATTCACACCCTAACCCACTGGTCCTGTGAATGTGACTATATTAGTTCACCAAAGGGGTGCTGATACAAAGTACCAGAAATCTGATGGCTTTTATAAAGGTTATTTATTTGGGGCAAAAGCTTACAGTTACAAGGCCCTAGAGAGTCCAACTCAAGGCTGCTTTCTCACCAAAGTCAGCTGTCACGTGTTGAAGCAAGATGGTGGGCGATCTCTGCCTGGTCTCTCCTTTCTTCTTCCGCTTAAGGTTCCATGGGCCCAGCTGCTTTGGATCTCAGCTGTAGGCTGGCATAGCGCTTGTCTCTCAGGGCTTCCTGTATCAGTCTGGCATAGGGCTCGTTTCTTTCCAGGAGCTATTAGCAGCTCAGCTGCTCAGTTCTCTTCAGCTACAAACTATCAGGCAAATGGTTCATCTCTCCCCGGGGCTCCAGGATCAAAACTGACAATGTTCTCTCTCTCTCTCCTTCTTCTGTCTTCTTGAGTGAGTGTCAGTTATATGAGCCCACCGAGGGGGCGGGACTGAGCCTGAGTCACGCCCTACTGATGTGGTTGAATCAAAGGCCCTAAACTGATTTAATTAAGTAAATGTAAAACCTTTGAGTTTAATACAATCAAAGGGTTTCACACCCAGAGGAACAGACCAATTAACAAACATAATCTTTCTTTTTTGGGGGGCTCATGAATATTTCCAAACTGCCACAGTAAACTTATGTGGAAATAAGGTCTTTGAAGATGTCATTAGTTAAGATGAGGACAAAGTGGATTAGAGTGAACCCTTATCCAATATGACTGAGAAGTGAAGTCCAAGGATTGCCGGCAAACCACCAGAAGCAAGGAAGAAACAAGGAAGGATTCTCCCCTACAGACTTCGGAGTTCTGACCTCCAGAATTGGGAAACAGCAAGTTTCTGTTGTTTTAAGCTACCCAGTTTGTGGTACTTTGTTATTTCAGGACTAGGATGCTAAGACAACTTACATGAAAAACAATTCAATTTCTTATTCATCATTTTAAATTGCTCACTGCTAGTAAAGCATGATGGAAAAACAATGAGTTTTAGATTAAGGTCTCCTGGTAACTAGCTGGGTGACACTGGCAAATTTTTTAACCTTGATGAATCTAAATGTCTTCACTGGGGAAATGATGAGCATTTTTTGTTTCCGCACTCTGGGGCATTCCTGCCAAATCTGATAACGAGTGCGTAAAATCATGATCGGTCTGTAGTAGCTTAATAATTATTGTTATGGATTTATGTTCATTGTCATGGAAAAAAAAAGAATACAATTACTGAATATTCTACTGAGGCATTGTAAAATATTTCAAGGTAAACCACGACTAAGGAAAATAAGATTTTTAAAACAAAGTATCGGGTACAAACAAAATAAAGCTATAAAACCTGTGTCAAGGGCATTTATATTCAAAGCCAAAGAAGCTACCTTTGGATGATTGACTTTAAAGAGAATGAATTATCACTATATATTCTTATTTTGGGGAGATTGCCAGACAGAATTTCACTCAATTGCAATTTAAATCAGTGGCTAAAAAGAATCAATGTTTTTATAGGTACACATTCACATACATATTCACATGAAGAAAGAGAAATGGAGATTTCATATGGTATTTTAAATTCCTGTGCCTGAAACAAAATCTTGTAAAATGTCCTTGTTTAGAGTTAGAAATTGCAATCAAACCTGGGAAATTTTTTCCAGTGCAGTGGTTGCCTGCCAGAAATTGCAGCAATAGAGACCCCTACAGTTTTTCACCTTTTACCAAATCCTATTTAGAAACAAAGGACTGAGTTTTTCACAAAATACAGAATTATTCTAGTATTATCATTTCAGTTTTTTTTTTAATTAAAGAAGTTGTAAGTTTTCAGAAAAGTCATGTAAAAAATACAACATTCCAAAATACCCCTGAACCACTTATTAACACTTTGCATTAGTGTGGTACCTTTGTTACAATAGATGAAAGAATATTATAATTGTACATTAACTATAGCGTATAGTTTACGTTAGGTGTATTTTTTTTTTCTCATACATCCCCCCTCTCCCACATTATTAACGCCTTGTATTCATTTGGCACATTTGTTATAATTCATGAAACATTTTTATAATTGCATTATTAGCTATAGACCATTGTTTAAAACAGGGTTCACTGTGTTGTACAGTCCTATGCTTTTTCTTTTAATTTTTAGTCTAATAACATATATACGACCTAACTTTCCCCTTTTAGCCACATAAATAATTCAATGCCATTCATTATACTCATAATGTTGTGCTATCACCATCATCCAATTCCCAAACTTTACAATCAACCCAAATAGAAATTCTGTACAAATTAAGTGTTAACTACCCATTCCTTACCCCCAACCCAGCCTCTGGCAGCTATATTCTAGATTCTAACTCTTTGAGTTTCCTTATAATAATTATTTCATATAAGTGAGATCTAGCTTATTTCACTCAACATAATATTTTTCACTCAACATATTTCAAGGTTCACCCTGGTTGTTGCATGAATCAGAACTTCATTCCTTTTAAATGAGGAATAATATTCCATTATATGTATATACCACATTTTATTTATCCATTCTTCATTTTTGGACACTTGGGTTGTTTCCATCTTTTGGCAATTGTGAATAATGCCACTATGAACTTCGGTGTACAAATATCTGTTTGAGTCCAGGTTTCAATTCTTTTGGATATATACTGAGTAGTGGGATTGCCGGTTCATTTGGTAATAAACCATTGCTTAACACAAGATCCTGAAGATGCTCCCATATATGCCATACATTTTCTTCTAGGAGTTTTTAAACCCTGGTTCTTATATTTAGGTCTTTAATCCATTTTGAGTTAAGTTTTGTTTGTGTGGGATATGGGTCCTCTTTCATTCTTTTGCTTATTGATATTCAGTTCTCCCAGCACCATTGGTTGGAGAGATTCTTTCTTTCCCAAGTGAGTGGATTTGGCCATGATGTTAAAAATCACTTGGCCAGGGAAGCAAATGTGGCTCAAGTGATTGGGTTCCCATCTACCATATGGGAGGTACCGGGTTCATTTCCCGGGGTCTCCTGGTGAAAGCGAACTGGCCTGCACAGCGAGCTCGAGCAACAAAAAGAGACAAAGAGGAGAGACAATGAGAGACACAACAAACCAGGGAGCTGAGGTGGCTCAAGTGATTGAGTGCCTCTATCCCACATCAGAGGTCCCAGGATTGGTTCTCAGTGCCTCCTAAAGAGAAGGCAAGAAGAGAAGACAAGCAGACACAGAGAGCACACAGCAAATGGACACAGAGAGTGCAAAACAACAAGGAGGGGGAGAGGAATAAATAAAATAAAATAAATCTTTAAAAAACAATCAATTGGCCAGCAGAGTAGGTGTAGCTCAGTGGTTGAGCTCCTGCTTCACCTGTACTAAGTCCCAGGTTCAATCCCCAGTACCTCCTAAAAGATAGATTTATATATAAATTGGCCATAGAAGTGAGAGTCTATTACTGAACTCTCAATTCAATTCCATTGGTCTATATACCTATTCTTGTGCTGGTACCATGCTGTTGTGAGCCCTGTTAATTTGTAATAAGCTTTAACGTCAGGAAGTGTGAGTCCTCTAATTTCATTTTTTTTTCAAGATGGTTTTGGCTATTAGAGGCCCTTTGCCCTATCAAATAAATTTTATGATTGGCTTTTCATTTCTGCAAACTAGGCTGTTGGAATTTTGATTGGGATTGTGTTGAATCTGTAAATAAATTGTGGTATAATTGAAATCTTAACAATATCTAGTCTTCCAAACCATCAGCATGGAGTGCCCTTCCATTTAATTAGGTCTTCTTTGATTTATTTTGCAAAATTTTGTAGTTTTCCATGTATAAGTCCTTTATGTCCTTGGTTAAATTTAGTACTAAATATTTGATTCAGTTAGTTGCTATTGTAAATGGAATTTTTTTTCTTGATTTCCTCCCCAGATTTCTCATTACTAGTGTATACAAACACTATTGATTTTTGTGTGTTGATCCTGTACCTACCACTCTGTTGAATTCATTTATAGCCCTGGTAGATTTGTTGTAGATTTTTGGGACTTTCTATTTATAGAATCATGTCACATGCAAATAGTGAAGGTTTTACTTCTTTGTTTCTGTTTTGGATGTCCTTTATTTCTTTTCTTTGCCTAATCGTTCTGGCTAGAACTTCCAATACTATGTTGAATAACAGTGGTGACAGAGGGCATCCTTGTCTTGTTTCTGATCTCAGAGGGAAAGCTATCAGCCTTTCACTATTAAGTAAGGTGTTAGCTGTGGGCTTTTCCTATATCCTCTTTATCATGTTGAGGACGTTTCCTTCAATTACTATGCTTCTAAGTGTTTTCATCTAGAAAGGATGTGGATTTTATCAATGCCTTTTCTACATCAATTGAGATGATCATGTGGTTTATTCCCTTTCATTTTCTTAGTGCAGTGTATCACATTAATTGATTTTCTTATGTTAAGTCACTCTTGCATACCTGGGGGCAAAAACACTTAATCATGGTGTATCACTTTTTAATGTGTTGTTGGGTTCAATTTGTTAGTATTTTATTTTAGGATTTTTGCATATATATTCATAAGAGAAATTGGTCTGTAATTTAGTGGTAGTATCTTTATGTGACTTTGGTATTAAAGTAATCTTGGCCTCATAGAATGAGTGAGGTAGTGTTCTCTCTTCTTCAATTTTTTGAATAGTTTGAGCAGGATTGGTATTAATTCTTTTTGGAATGTTTGGTAAAATTCACATGTGAAGTCATCTGTTCCTGGACTTTTCTTCGTTGAGAGTTTTTAATGACTAATTCAATCCCTTTACATTTAATTGGTTTGTTGAGATCTTCTATTTCTTCTAGAGTTAGTGTAGGTTGTTCCTGTGTTTCTAGAAATTTGTCCATTTCAACTAGGTTTTTCAATTTGTTCATCACATCCTCCTAAGTTCCTTTTTATTTCTGTGATGTCAGTAGTAATGCCCTCTGTTTCATTTCTGGTTTTAGTTATTTACATCTTGTCTCTTTTGTCTTTTTTATTTACTTGTTTTTGCCTTATGGTCCACCCTAAGGAAAACTGGAAAGTGAGAAAAGTTGATGCTCCATCACCCAATCAGATTGTTCTCCTAAAAACATGACCTAAGACCAGCCCCAGCTAGATCTTCTGGACACTTGATCATTCCTGGGTCTCCTTTCTCTTCTACTTTATCCACAATTGTTATATCTCTAAGTTCTCCAGGCCCAGGCTTTGCAGGATAACAGTCAGCTCACCTGAATGCCAGAATTCTGTGTGTTCCCTTTTCCCTTGCCTCCTTCCCCATTCTACCTCATCATAAATATCTTATAGTGAATAAACAAATCCAGTTAATATTAAAAAGAAAGAAATTTGAAAGCACTCCCTTGGAAATGGATCTCCAAATAATGCATAGGTATTTTACCCAAGATATTTTTTCATCAAGGATTGGAACATGAACTCAAAAAGACCCAGGTTCTTGGAAGAAGATAAGAAAACTAGGTGCACCAGGAGGTACAAATAAGCATCCATCAAGGACTGGGCAGGCACTTGGAAGGGGGACAATCTAGTCTGAAGGGTCAAGAAAGTCATTCTGAGAAGCAGGTATAATGCTGATTTCTCAAAATGATATGATGCTGAGTAGGGTCTCTAATCTCATGGAGATAAGAGTCTAGCAGGCTTCACTTCCCTAGACAAGGCTGTCCCTAGTGAAGGTCAGGGAGCATAACTAGGTAGAAAGCAAAAACTAGATTTTTCCACAGAAGATCCATGCTAAATTCCATTTGCAAGAAGAAATAAATAGCAACAACATTAGTAAATAATGTGAGAAAATCTAAATGTATGTTAATGCTATAAATTAAAAATTGTTTATTGTAAAGCTTTAAGGAGAGAGACAATTAAATACACTATAAAATGGAATATCTATTCAAAGGGGATTGTTAGAATTAAATTTTTATAAAGGACTTTATAAAAATATTTAAACTCTGCTAGGTTAGGTATACATTTGCTAAAATTTCTGGTATTATCATTAATTATATAAATAAAGTTATTAATTTATTTATATAATGAATATAGATGAAATTGATAAAAAAAATCAATCAACACAAAAGAAGTAAAAAAGAAACATTTAAAAACAACATAGAAAAGATGAGAATAACAGTAACCAGAAAAGATAGTAGAAGTAAATCCAAATACATCAGTATTTCCATTAACTTTTACAGGCTAAACTTCCATTAAAAAAAGATTGCCAGAATGGATAAAAAGGTAAAAAGGAGAATGAAAAAAAAACGAAGATTTCAGAGTTCGTATCTGACAGATCCTGATTTAAACCGAAATTGCAATGATTCTAATTCTGGAAAAGGTAGACTAATAGGGATGAGACATGCAGATATAAAAAAGATTCCAATCACATTTCTGGAGATGAAAACTATAATGTCTGTGATGAAAACGTACTGTTGGATTAACAACATATTAAGCATTGCAGAAGAAAAGATTAGTGAACGAAGGTATAACAACAGAAATTTATTCAAAATGAAACTCAAAAAGACATTTACAAAAACCTAATATGCATATAATTGGAGTCGCTGAAGAGGAGAGAGGGAGAGAAAGGGAAAATGTTTGAAAAAATAGTGGCTAAAATTTTTCTAAACTTGATGAAAACCTTAAACCCACATATCCAAGAATCTCAACAAACCCCAAGCATGGGAAACGTGAAGTAAATATCATAATCAAATTGCTCAAAATTAGTGATAAAGAGAGAATCTTAAAGGCAACCAGAGAAAAGCAAGATATTACATACAGATAAACACAGGCAAGAATGACAGCAGATTTCTCATCAGAAACAAGGTAAGCAGGAAGAGACTGGAACAACATTTTTAAAGTGCTGAAAGATGTAAACTGTCAACCTAGACTTTCACTTTCAAAATGAAGATGAAGACCTTTAAAGACACACGTACTAAAAGCTGAACAAAATCATCCTCAGCATACCTTCCCTAAATCCAATCTTCATTACTCCTACAACTGCATTAACTATACCAATTCTCCCAGTAGGCATGAGGAAACCAAAAGGATGCTTCTACAGAAGTATATTTCTAAAGTTAGAAATTGAATATAATTTATATACAGGGATTCACATGGTGGGTGGATAAGAGAGAGGAACAGTTTTTGGTCTTTACTGGGTCAGTACACTAAGGTCGATTAGTAATAATATGAATAGCTCTGTTACAATGTTGCAAGTACATGGAAGCACCCACTCAATATATTTTAAATAGACTTGTTTCTTTCAACTTCATAAAGAACAGGAAGTTTACAATCCTAAACTCCAATTCTACCATTGATTTAATAACCCTCAGCTTTCCAGATGTTTTTAAACTTCTCCCCAGCTTTAATTTCTGTCTGTTATGCCATACACAGGTGTAGAAGTTAAATATTATATATTTCCTTAAGAAAAAAATAATATTGTTCTCATTAAGTTAATTAGAAACCTCCTTTTTTTCAATCCAGTCATTAAATGAAGCTACATTTTACTTGAAATTAAAAGTATTCATTTATCAAATCGGTATAACCATATTAGTCTTATGTTCCTCTCTACATATAATTACAATTTGGGACATTTCTAATTAGTAAGCTGTTTTGTGAAAATAAAAGGAATTTATCCTTTTAATGATAAAATATAACTCATCAGTAGTTTCCCTTACCATGCAGTAGGCCTAGGAGATTGTTCTTAGGAAAGTATGCTAAGAGTTGCCTTTTCAAAATTGAAGTTTTGCAATGAAATATCCTTTTACTGAACTGTGTTGATCACAAGTTATGCTTTTATATGTGAGAAAAATTGCAGCTCAAGTTACAATCTAATGAAGCCTGCTCTCTTCTAAATACAAAATGAGTTGCTTTCATGGAACAAAATGAAAAAATATGCAAATGTTTTTCTCGTATTTTTTCTTGAAGACCAAAAGAGGTATTTTGTTATTTTAAATCTCATATAGAAATTTACATCTTCTATTCCAAGTAATAGCTTTGATGAACCAATAAATAGGTTTAAAGAAATACATACATCTCTTATTAGAGGAAAAGTATGTAAGTTCACTAATGTTTTCCAAATCACAGTGCAGTTCATCAGTGTATTAATCAGGGTTCTCTAGGAAAACAGAGCCAACCTGAGATATCTGTAAATACTATGAGATTTTATAAAAATTGCCTCATATGACTGTGACACAGTCCACAATCTGGGAACTCAGATGAAGATTTTCAATGAATTCCCTAGAAGATAGCTGGCTGAAGTAGAGATGGAAATGTTCTCTATTGACTGACAAAATCATCACTTCTCCTTTTAAAGTCTTCAACTGATGGATGAGATGTCTCTCATTGTTGAAGGCAATCTCCTCAGTTGATTGTGGATGTAATCAGCCATAGATGCAGTCAACTTACTGATGATTTAAGTCCATGAAATGTCCTTACAGTAACAAGCAGGCAAGTACTTTCTTGCCCAAACAACTGACACCATCACCTGGCCAAGTTGACACATGAACCTAACTATCACAAGCAGTTTTATTTCTGCATAATGACTATCATAACAAATATTTTTATTCATTTAGCAACTATAATACCAAACACCATTTGAGTTAATAGAATCAAAAGAGACCGTAAAGATCACTTACCTCTACCCCCAAATTTCTTCTTAAAAACTAAAGTTTCAGTGGCTTAAAATGGCTTACATGAAGTGAACTTGATTTAGATCTTTGAAAAGAAACTAAAACAGATTATTTCAAGTAGGTCTTTGAGCACATACTATTTTAAATCATGATTATCAGGAGTTAGCATGGTTTCACCAAGAACAAATTGTTTCTTGCAAACTAAGTCATTCTTTAACTAAGTCTTGGAATCTCTCAAACACAACAAACACAATAGAAGTGGCTTAGGTAAATCATCTCAGATCAACTAGGTGGAGACAGATGAGCTGGATGCTAGGACAAATGGGTAGATTAATAACTGGTCAGAAGCTGCAATGAATGGATTGACTTCAAAGTACAAGGCAGTTCCTAGAAGAGTGCTGGAATCCATGTCTTCAGTTCTGCCGTGCTCAACATTTCATTAATGAAATGAAGAACAGTAGAGAAGGAAATGTCAATTTTACAAATAACCTGAAGCTTTGAGGGAAAGGTCAGCTATTGCCTAACAGAGTTATATTCTAAATGACCCTTGGAAAAATCCACAAACTTTATATATAAAGGGAACAAATGTCCTTTCCAGTACAAATTCCAATTTGTCTAAGTGTAGGATGAAGAGGAATAGCTTTGGGACCTTATTTTTATTATTAATTAGAGTTTATTAAGGACCTCTTTGCCAGATGCTTTGCAAAGTGATATAAACTAAAAATGATTTTGGTGAATTATAAAACCAGCATTAGCCAGTATTAGTCAACGGAAAAGATAATGATATATTAGGTTTTATTATTAGACTATAGAAGACCATTCAACAAGGATAGGAAAATACATCCCTGATTTTCTCTGAAATGCTTGGTTATCAGCCAAAATATTGCCTTTTGCGATGGATGGAAACTTAAAGAGAAGTACAAACAAACAGGATTGAATTCAGGAGGAAGAGAATCAGATGGTGACAATGTAGATTTTTACCTGAACTCTATGATCCTGGAAAGCAGTGTAGGTTAAGAAATTGCCCACCCATCATGTTACTGACCAAGATGATTTTAACTTCTCCTTAGCTTAACTAAACTTTAGACAGGTTTCTCCTGGTCTCCAGGCCCCTGACTTCCCCCAACTTGGACCTGACAGAGCCTGTTCTACCAGGACTTGACAGTAAAGTCAGGAAATAACATCAGGTCATGGCTACACCCCATTGTTTGACCTCCCCTTCTAGTACTCTTCCAGTTTAATTCATCACAGTCCTTAAAACTCTCCTCCCTCTGCTTCAGGGGAGTTGAACCCTCTCCCCTTTATTATGATGGCCTTCTCTCTCAGTCTTCCGGTCTCTCTCTTCTTTCTTGCATATAGCTTTAAATGAAGTCATCCTTGCCTGTTTAACATTGTCCAGTGCAATTTTTTCCTTTGACAATGGTGAAAAGCAGAGGAACCACATTAATGGAGAAACAATTGAGAAAAAAAGAAGTATGTTCAAGTTGGAGAAAAGATTCAGACAATACATATATACTTTCTTCAAATATCTGGAAGAAATCCCACATTTTATATATGTATCTGACCTAGGTTACCAAGAAAATATGGCACCCAAAACTTTGGACCATTATGAAGCCTTTAAAAACCATACTTTTGAAAAATATTTAATGATATATGGGGGAAATACTCACAATGCAAGATATAGTTCTGAAAGCAGTATAAAGCCAGAGTTTTATTCCAATTTTGCAGCTGATTGTGTTTATAAACACACATAAAGAAAAGATATCAAAGGCCAACAGTGACTAGATAATTGATGTTCTATCCTTCTACTGCAGGGTGGAAAAATAGGTGATTTTAATATTCTTTTTTTGTATTTTCCAAAGTTGCTACAAAGAACAAATACTTCTTTTATAAATTTGAAAAATACTGTTGTAATTATTTAAAAAGTGCTACAGATTCATCCTATAAAGATCAACAGCTACAAGGAGACAGATTTTGGCTTAATAAAATAATAAATTTCTAAGTCAGCATTGTCCAGTGAAATGAAACTTTGGGAAGCAATCAGAGCGCATTATTGCAGGCATTTTGATAAAGACTACATGACAATCTGACAGGTAGATCATGGAGAAGAATCAAGAGCAAGATGTTTTCAAATTCTCTGATCCTTTTAATTCAGAGAATCTATGATTCCTTCTATGTGCATACCAGGATTAGGAACCCAAGAAACCCAAAGCCCAGCCTCTCTAAATAGTTCAGTTAAAACTAAAGATGATGCCCAGAAAAAATTAATCCTCAGAAATCTGGACTTAGGAGAAGTTTGGGCTTTTATATGTTCTTGGATCTAGGTACAACTTTTTCCATATTTAAATAAGAAATGCCAACAGATCACAGATATGAAATACATGCCTTTGTAAGAAATCTCGGAAAACTTAAGTAAGGGCTAATGAAGCCATTTAAAAATGTATTTATGCAGGCCAAACTTCTGAAGCTCCATTAAATGCCGCAACCAATTTATGTACCCAATATTTTCTAACTTTTAATAGTTTTCAACCGTTTAAGTTCAGAAATGCCTTTCCATTTCTTTGAAATTTACAAAATCTACTCAAAGCCTCTGAATTATGTGTACCTTTGTACTATCTTATCCCTACTAGGAACAGGACTCAAGTCATTTACTGATTTCCTCCTACTATTGCTGAGAAGGCACTCTGTTATGTATTTTAAAAAGACAAAAAGACTGCATTGCAACTTCATGAATCAGCTCAGTGAGGCATGAAACTCAGGCTGACTGTTGCTGAAATGGATTCAATGACTAACGCTGAATAGCCCTGGGAATTGGAATCCCTTAGCACTAGTTAACTGAAATGTAAAGGAAATAATGGCAAATTGGCTGTCTTGAATTGTGCATAAAGAAGAACCCTGGAGATAATTGGAAGTTGTGACTTTGGAAAGGGAAATTTCTTAGAGATTATTTTTTTCAGATAACCTTAGTTTCAGGTCATTTATTTTGTTTTTCCACTTTAGCATAGATGGCTGTAATTGAAGTATAAGTTCTCCAGAAAAGGCAGTACATAGAAACTGGTTTTACCCTGAAATTTGTCTGGTTCAAAGGTCTTCTGAAATTCAAAGTGGAATTTGGTCCTTATGCTGGAGTAGCTTGCTACTGGTAGGAACATCAACTCAGAGTCAGGAGTTTGCTTTCTCGCACTGACTGTAATGGTGATGGCAACAAGAGCTAACACTTGTGTGTGCATGAGCTCAGCAATTTCTGACACTTTAGAACTCCTCACCTTGTTAGATTGGTGTGCTACCCCTATTTTACATAGGAGATAACTAAATTAACTTGCCCAGGTGCTGCTGCCAGCTGGATCAGGTGGTAAATAGCAGATTCAGGTTTCCAATCCAGATCTGTCTCATTCTAAAGTGCTTTCCAGTTCTACTGTACTCCCTAAGGTTCTGGACAAATTTCATTTTCTCCCTAGGCCTTAGTTTCCTTGACTATGAAAGTATGAATTAGATGAACTGGAAAGCCCTTTCTGGTTATAATATTGCATGAGCCTGTGTGAAACTGAGAATTAACTTGTAGCTTTTAATTCCCCTTTATTCAATATAGCTACTCATTTGAAAAACACTTTTCTACTTCCTAAATGCACTTATTTCATACTCTTGTAATTTGCTCTTTAAACTCTAGTCATTGTTGGAATGTTGGCATTCCCTTCAATGGCCTTCCTGCTGCAAGTTAGCTCCACTTCAGTCCATATTGAAGACTCTCAAAAAGTTACTTATGTAGATTCTTAACCCATTGCATGCCTTATAATTTTTCTCCAGCAATCCTTCACAGAACTTTCAACAATCTGTGTTATTTCAGACAAGTTATTAAAAGTTCAAAATTGTGTTCCTCTGCAAAACAGGGTTCAGATAATTAAATGGAAGATTGTGCGTAAATGGTAAATCCTCTACAAGCATTTCTTATTACTCTGGTTTACTGATATTACTATTACCTCCTGTGAATGTCCTGCTTGTGTCTTCTAAACTCTCTAGGGTCCCCATCAGTCTTGGCCATTTACTCTTTCTTGCAAGTATCTATTTTTTCTGTGGTTCTCCCAGGAAGAAAATCACCTTTTACTGTTAGCCTTCTCTGTCCCATCTTTCAACTGCAGTAGAAGTACCCCCTGTTTCAGAAGTTGTTCAGGTCCCCATCTAGAGTCAACTAAGCTCCTTCTTATCATGTTTGGAATTACCGTATGTGGTGGTTTGGAACAGTATGTGCCCCAGAAGGTCATGTTCTTAAAGCTAATCCTTTCCTGTGAGTGTAAACCTATTGTAACTAGGACCTTTTGATGAGATTACATCAGTTAAGATGTGGTCCAGGGTGGGCCTTAATCCCCTTACTGGAGTCTTTTATAAACAGGATGAATACAGACAGAGAGAAGCTGTTAAATCAAGAAACCCAGAAAAGAAGGGAGAGACCAGACCATGTGCCTTGCCATGTGGCAGAGGAGCCAAGGCTCCTTTTTTTGGGAAAAAAAGCATTACCTTGATGATGCCTTGATCTGGAACGTTTTCACAGCCTCATACTGTAAGCTAATAAAGTCCCATTGTTTGAAGCCAACCCATTTCATGATATGTGCTCTGAGTAGGCTAGGAAAATAAAACATCATATCATATGTGGATAATGCAAATTTTTGGCCATTTGCACCTACCTGTATCTGTCTCATCACTATATGTTATTGAGCTCAGTGTCATATATCCTGTGCCCAGATAATAAATATTTCTTGATTAGTGGAAAAAGGGGGAGAACATCACCAAGTAATCTTGTCATTTTTTTTTAGGGAGTCAGACTCCAAATAGAATTCCAGATGAGAATCAGCTCCTTGAAAACTTGAAAGATAAATGGAAAAAGTAACCACAGAAAGCAAAGACTTATCTTCTTAGCTTGAAGCATCGAGCTAAAGCAGTTAAAGTTTCAAGAGCTGTGGGAATCAAATACAATCATTTACTTGAAGTTCTAATTTAAAAGAAGAGTGCTCACTGCCAAAGCCTTTGCTTTGTTTCTGTTTTGTTTCTCGTTACTTTTCCCATTTTATTTGGTGATGCATTGGCAGGAAATACTTGGTAAGCATTTCTGATGCCAAATAGTTGAATGACTTTCCATCATTGTTAGAGCAATATATTACCTTGCATACCCCCTTTCTCATTATCACATGTTCTCCTCATTATTCTTTTATAAAAATGTATAATCTGTATAATGTATTAACTATGTTGCTTAAACTCAGCCAAATTGTTATTCATCACTGCTTAAAACAATAAGAATGAATTAGTCCAGTCTATTCATGGGAATAAAAAAGAAAATATCTCAAACTGGTTGAAAGGTGTAGGTGTGGTGACCTAGTTAAAAGACATTCATGATCACGCAATAAATCACCAGTTCCAGTGGAAAAATGACTTGATCCAATAAGACTTTATAAAACATGATTTGGAACTACATTTTTGGTATATAATAAAACTGCTAACTCCTGTATTAATTGGCTTATGTATTAAAGGATGAAAAAATAAATAGGGAATAAATACCAAATAACTAGTTGGAGGCCAATATTTACTTCCTAAACAAATGACTCTTTTTTTGGAAAATATCCATCTAAAAGTTAAAGTAATATGGAATCTTCAAAACTGGTTTCATTCTAAAGAAATATATTATCCAGATTTTTGCAAAAATTTCTAACAACTTCCAATAACAGCTTCTGAAATCAGCTGCAGATACTTCAGTATCTCAATCAGTTCAATTCTGAGTCTAACTGCCTGGAGTTTTGCCAGACCCCACAAGTTCAGGGTGATCATCTAAAAGATTGTCCTATAAGGCAAGGTTAAGGGCTCAGGCCATGTGCACTTCTGACCAACTGGCTAGAAATTTGGGGCTTCCCACCATGACCTCAGGTTTGATAATTTACTAGAATGACTCACAGAACTCACTGAAAGCACTGTACTTACTGTTTTAGCTT
Organism: Cabassous unicinctus; assembly: GCA_029593785.1. Classification (NCBI taxonomy): domain Eukaryota; kingdom Metazoa; phylum Chordata; class Mammalia; order Cingulata; family Chlamyphoridae; genus Cabassous; species Cabassous unicinctus. The sequence goes on along the minus strand of JAQZBX010007711.1, from coordinate 25,533 downwards.
TATAATAGTGAAAGGAAACACATAAAAAGCAGCCCCAAAAAGAGATGCATGGGACAATGTATGGGAGGGTCTCAAATATAAAACTTTCATGTTAGAAGTGGAGTCAGAATGTGTTACCTCCTGGCATTGCAATGTCATTATCAATCATGGAAGTTCATCTGGACATTGAGTGTCCCAAGTTCATATGGAGTCTGTAACAGTTTGAGATTATTTTATGAATCCCCAAAGGAGAAGTTTTATATTTGAAAACTGATCTATTCCTCTGGGCGTGATACCCTTTGATTGCATTAAATTCAGCTGAGATGTCTTTGATTAGATTACCTAAGATTAAGCTTTCTGATTTGACTACATCAGAGGGCTTCACTCGGGTTGAGTCCCCACCCCCTGGCTGGGCCTGATAAAAACAGATACTCACTCAAGAAGACACAGAGAAGAAACCCTTGTGATTTCTGATCCTGCAAGGAGAAGGTTCAAATAGCTAAAGCCCCAGGGAGAGATGGAACATTGGCCTGATAGCTTACAGCTAAGGATAGAGTCGAGACTAATATAGGGAGCCCTGAAAGATAAGCACTATGCCAGCTTGCAGCTGAGATCAGGAAGGAGGGAGGTCCACAGAGCCTCAGAGGAAGAGGAAGCCCAGAAGGAAAGGCAGAGACCAGACAGAGATGGATAACCATCTTGCTTCAACACTTGTCTACCGACTTTAGTCAGAAAGCAACCCTGAGTTGGACTTTTTATGACCTTGTAACGGTAAGCTTTTACCCCAAATAAATACCCTTTATAAAAGCCAAGAGATTTCTGGTACTTTGTATCTGTACCCCTTTGGCAGACTGATATAGGGTCTCATAACATAAGCATGATTATAGAATCAATGTCCATATGATTGATCTCAATCTACACATAATAAGGGATCAAATGATGTGGCTCACAGCCCCAACCCTCTATTACCTGGTTGATCTTTCTGATGTGGCCAGTCCCCATTCCAAGGCTGCAGGTGTGGCTGGCCCTACCCTGTATCTGCAGGTATGGTCCTGGGCCTACCATGAAGAACAAAAGACACTCCCTATCACAGGAAATTCCAAAGATCTAGAGGTTGTTTCCTTTACAAACTGGGAACAAACACCAGCCAAGTTTTTCATTATACTACAAATATATTACTTCTTTATGTAAAATTTTTGCCTAAAATAAAATGAGATTTGACTAAATCATAACTATTTTCAGTAAAAATAAATACTAATTTACTCATGATTCCACTATCTGAATAAATGTGGAGTTTGCATATTTATTGTCCAATGGACAACATTGGATCTGGAGGTTTTAAATCATAAAGCTAGAAGAGACCATAGAGATTATCTCATATATCCCTTGCTTCACATGAGGAAAATGAGGCAAAGGGAAGGCACACTGATCACAGAAGCATCATTATGCTGGTTGGAAAGAGAACCTTAGACTGCTGTTTTGGCACAATACTCTACCTTTTGTGTAGGTGTTCGGATGTAGCTCTTGCATCCCTAGGTAGAGAAAGAAGCAGGAGGCATATGGTGCATCTTCGAGAACCTAATCACCACTCTGACTAAACTGAAGTTACCATACACCAAAGATCTATCCCTGGCAACCTCTACCTAACTTGCCAGGACATCTTCACACTGGCTCTTCTGGATTCTCCATTTGCCTGATTATCTGGCATCCCTTCATCATGAATGCATGGCTTTTTCTCATTTGTAAATTGTAATTCCTTCATTACAAATTGTTAAATATGATGCCAGTCCGTGATTCTAATTGCAGGATGGAGTATTGCTTAACTCAAAATGAATTTCATGCACCTCTGCTACCCCTACTAATATCCATCTCCAAACTCTGTTGTTTTTGTTTGCTAAAAGCTTTGGGGAGCAATACATCAGAAATGGGTTGGATTTTACAATGGGGATTTATTAAGTTAAAAGCTTCAGTTCTAAGGCTGTGAAAGTGTCCAAATCAAGGCATCATCAGGAGGTACTTTCTCCCAGAGCTGCAGCTGTGGGCAGTCAGGCACGTGGCAGCATCTGCTCTTCTCTCCCCTTTCCTCCTGACCTCACTGCTTTCAGCTTCTGGCTAAAGTGACTTCCTCTCAGCCTTTGTGTTCCATTGTTTCACCTTCTGTGTTCTTCTCTGTCTCTGCAGCTATTTTTCTCTATCTGCGGCTTTTTATTCTTCCATTTATAAAGGACTCTGGTAAGAGAATTAAGACCCACCTTGGGTAACAGGATCTAATCAAAAGCCCTTACCTGAAGTAATTTAATCAAAAGTTCCCACTTACAATAGGTTTACATGCACAGGAATGGATTAACCTATGTACACGATTTTCTGGGGCCCACAAAATCATCAAACTGCCACATCTATCAATTCTGCTTAGATCTTCAATGTTGCGTTTTCATCAGAAGAATTATATTTTGGGGTGCTGTCTTAGTTTGCCTGTGCTGCTATCACAAATACCACACAATTGGTTGGCTTAAGAAACAGGAATGTATTGGCTCAATGTATTGAGGTTAGGAGAAGTCCAAAATCTAGATATCAACAAGGATTGCTTTTTCCTTGAAGACTGTGGCATTCTGGTGCTGGCTGCTGGCAATCTTTTGGGTTCTTTGGCTTTACCATCACATGGTGATATCCCCCTTCTTTCTTTTCTGGTTTCTGCTGACTTCCTGCTTCTCTCTGTGGCCTTCTTCTTATAAGGCCTCCAGTAATCCAGATTAAGACCCACCCTAGATCAGTTCACCACACCTTAACTAAAAATAACATTTTCAACAGGATCAGTTTACAATGGGTTCACACCCATAGGGACATGATGTACTCGAAATTGGAATACATGATTCAGCTTATCACAGGTATATCCTAACACTCAGCCCTCTGGCTTATTTTTCCAAAAACAAACAAACAAAATACATTGAAAAGCTTAAACCATATTACCTGCATTTCCTTTCATTGGGGATTGGATTACTTATGCATTTATGCAACTGATATGCTTGTCCATCTCCCTATTATGAAAACATGACATAGAATTTACTAATTTAAGAATATAGAATCTGATGGATTTTTAACAATAGCTGTTTACTTTCACTGGACATTTTTGGTTATCTAAAACAAAATTCTGTTTAATCTACCAACATGTTTCACATCTACTATATGGCTGCTATTTTCTTAAGACACAAACCTGGCTTTAAAAGAATCTGATTTAGAAGACTCTGTAAGCAAATATTCATGATAAATCAGGTGTATGCAAGACACAAATGTCAAGGTAATACAGAGGAAGGAGTATAACACTCTTCCTTTGCTGCAATTATGTGGGTTTCATTAATTTCTCCCTTTTACTTGGAAAGTTGTTTTAGGATAAGTAATGCATCCTTATTTTTCAACCTGGAAAACAAGCTCTTGTAGGGGAGGGAGCATGCACAAGTGGGGAAGAGAGACCTGGGTGGAAGTCCAAATCCCTGTCCTTGTCCTGTGACAGTGGATAATTTATGTAAATCCACAAAGCATAAATTTCCTCATCTCCATATAGGGAGTATGATGGTCTGAAGCTGTATGGATTCCAAAAAAGTATGTTTTTAAAGCTAGTCCACTCCTGTGGATATAAACCTACTGTAAGTAGGGCCTTTTGATTAGGTTACTCCAGTTAAGAGCCTATTGATTAGGTTGCTTCATTTAGGGCACGACCCAGGGTGAGGCTTAATCCTCTCATTAGAGTGCTTTATAAACTGGATGGATACGGAGAGACACAGAAATTGAGAGGAAGAATCATGGAAGCAGGAAGCTGAAGGCAAGGAAGCCTGGAGGAGGAGGAGGGAAAGCACAGCACATGCTGCCATGTGCCTTACCATGCAACAAAAGAGTCCAGGATTGCCAGCATCGCTCTTCAGGGAGAAAGCACCACCAGTTGATACCTTGATTTGGGCCCTTTTCTCAGCCTTGGAACTGTAAGCTTGTTAGCTAATAAATCCTCATTGTAAAAATCAACCTGTTTCTGGTATATTGCTTTCAGCAGCCTAGCAGATTGGAACCAGGAATCAGGGAGATATCATAAATGCCTCTAGAGTACCTAAAACACCCTCCACTGGAGTCATAAGTCTTGTGCAACCTTGAACAAATTACTTAACATCTCATCTGTAAAATGAGAGTCAGAGTTTCTAACTCACAGGGTTGGAGAAGATAAATTGAGATAGTTGATGTAAAATGACGAGCACACAATAATTGCTCAATAAATGGTTAGTATTATTATCTTGCCCATCCTTGGCTCTACATGCATCCATTTTATGTATTTAATTCTTGAGAAGTCAGGGACTAGACCTTTTACTTTGTATTAGGGCTTCATGCCAAGGCTTATATAGAGAGACATTTAGCATGTTTTGAGATAATGAAAATAATATATAAAGCTTCAGCACTATGTGAATTTTGACAGAACTTTAAAACCTGGTAATAGAAATCCCTTTTATAGTCCAGAACGATGGCCTGACAAGCGCCCGTTTCATGAATATGCATTGCCTTCACAAAGCTAAGCTTGAAGCAGTTATTCATGCTGTCAGTACACCTTCACAAAGTAAGAAAATGACTCGTGAAAGGGCAAAACTTGTCCCTGTTGATATATGTATAACTTTCTCCTGGGACACACACATCATTAGCTGCAAAGAATTGTTCCCTTTAATTTTAAGTTATCATTTCCTGAAATTTGTATATGAATAATACACTATAAAATTCAAAAGCTACTTCTATTCCTGTCTTTTAATTTGATTCATGATTGAAAATGTTCACTTCTCTTCACTTACAATAAGCCTTGATGATTTCTTTTCTGGTTGTTAAGATGGAACACCAAAGTCTCTAGATTTGTGCTTATATACTTGACACCATGATGGTCCATTATTAGAAGAGAGTCATTGCATGGGAGGGATTGGCTTCATAGCATTCTCATGTCCATGTAACATCTGTACATGGAATGTGAGTGGCTTGAATTCAGGCTCTTGGGTTCATGGACCAGATTTTTTTTCTTCAGAAAAAGAAAAGTAGATGCAGTGCCTTTTGCATGGCTATTTCTTTATTTACCCAGGGATTTCAAGATGGTTTGCCAATGAAGTATCTAGTAGCATACAAGAATCTTCCACTGACAGTTTTGTAAGTGAAGGTTTATTACAGGGAGGAAAAGGATTTTCTTGGTGTTTAATACTATATGTTTCTATATGTAATTTATACATGTATGTATATGTATATACATACATATACATATATATACAAACATATAAAAGAAACTATTTACATATTCTCAAAACAATGTTTTTTTTGGCCCCCAAGTCAGAATGTGGATTATTAAAATAATTTGTCATAATATAGCTCCCCTCCAAAAATTCCATAAGGATGACAAAATATGAACCACAAACATGAAATTAACTTTATAAATGCCTCCAAAACAAACTTTTTATGTTAATCCAGTATCTGAAAATATTCTATTTTGGAGATAACATATCATACTTTTATAAGTGCCACAAAGAAAGCAAAAAAATTATTTGTTTTATGGGAGAATATGATCCTAAATTTTGCCAAGGCAGAGAAGATTCAGGCTAGATAAAATAAGTCCTTAATTATAGCATTAGAGGTACTAGAACATATAAAAAAAACAAGGGAGACTATTGAATGTCTTTTGTCAAAGACAGTTAAGAAAGAAACTTTAACTTACCTGTCTGAAGTTTACTAGCTTGCAAAAGTCCTTAACACTATGTAATTTAAATGGTCTTTTTATTATTAAAGAAAATATAGACATATAAGTGGATGGTGAGACCCAGATTAATGTGGTACCTGTTGGTAAAATATTATGGGTTTTCCATAGCCTGCAGAATTGTGTGGGAGAGAGTATAAACTACAATGTGAACTATGGTCCATGCTCAATGGCAATGTCCCAGGATGCGTTTATCATTGCAATGAATGTGCCACAATAATGAAGGATGTTCTTTAAGTGGGAGGGTGTGGTAGATATGGGGAGGCGGGCATATGGGAATCCCTATATTTTTGGGGTAACACTTGTGTAATCTAAGTATCTTTAAAACTTTTTAAAAAATATTTTTAAAAATATTATGGGTTTTTTGATTCTTAAAAGCAGTCAACCATGGAAATAACTATGCTGTTATCAAAATCTAAAGGAAAAATGTAAATAGCAAGTCCAAAAAAGTTAACCCTCAAAGATACCTTGTGATTTAATAACAAAACCTACAAAAGTGAAAATATTAAAGGCCAATATCTTTTTACCCAGGAAAAACTCATGCATTATCTGCTCTATAAATTACAACATTCTACATTAATTTCATTACTATATCAGTTATTTAATTGACCCTTATTATATCAGACACTGAACACATTTGAATAGAAAGGTCCCATGCTCTCAATAGTTGATGTTTGGTGCAAAAAGTAGAGGTGCAAACAAATGATTGCAATATAATTCAAGGACAAAAGTAATAGTGAAGGGATCAAATTCCATGGTGTGTATTGACTTTCCATTGTACTTTAAATTTTAAAAGTATTTACACTAATTCTAGTATATATTCACCTGGCTCCATCAAATGTATTTAATAAAAACTCTTTTTAAAAGGAGGGGTGTATGATTTTTCTGGGTTTATAATTAATGTGTCCTGGATTCTTAAATGGAAAATGATACAGAAAGTGTATATTGCTTTACAAACAGGGAGATCTTATCAGATTATCAAGTGCCTCTTCTTTAGTGTTTGAAAAAAGGGACCAAAAATACAAGAGAAGCTATAATTTCTACTCTCAAGGAAATTTTAGTCGAGCAAATATTTTTAGAGTGGGCTCAATTCCTGATAAATTAAGGGAAGAACACTGAAAACGAACAGCCTAATTAGCAGGATTTAGTGTACTAATTCCTGCATAAAAAATCAGAGAAGGTAGTAATGCTTTTGAAATAGTATTGACCCCTCCAGGATACTGTTGTAGAGACAATGTCTCCTGCAGGCCACTCGGATCTGGTCCAGAGACCACTGCACTGGCCGGTCAACCCACTAGACCTCACTAGTCTCACACCACCAGCACCTCCCATGCTTACTGAACTGTATAAACACTGTGTAGTGCTTAGTTACACAAAAATGCTCATCTGATTATTAAACATCTCAGTAAAGTCACCTCCCTCAAAATTTTAAAAGAAAGAATATTGATACTGAGGTGTTTTTTTTTTTTAAGTATCTTTATTTCATTAAACCAAGTTGAACAACAAGTTCTTCATGTTCCCCATAAAGAACCCCTTGTGGGTGTGAACAGATTTGTAAATAGGACCTTTGAAGATGTTATTGTTAGTTAAGATGTGGACTCATTTGGGAACAGGAAGTTCAAGGATTCAGCCTTAATCCATGTGGTTGGAGTCCTTATAAGCAAAAGAAATTCAGATGCAGTCAGTCAGTAGAAACCAGAAGCAGGAACGAGAGAGAGAGAGAGAGAGAGAGGGAGGAGAGAGAGAGAGAGAAAGAGATTACCATATGACGGAGGCAGAAATGCGAGCCACGGAACCCCAAGGATTGCAACAAGCCAGCACCAAAACACTACCGACTTTAGGAGAAAATATGGCCTATTGAGCCCTCAATATTGGACTTCTAGCCTCCAAACCCATCAGACAATTAATTCCTATTGTTTAAGCAAACCAGTTTTATAATACTTGTTGCAGCAGCACTTGCAAACTAAGACTCAAATCCTAGTGGAAAACAAAAGTTTACTTTTATTGAGTAGAAAAGAATGCAGTAAATCTTTGGTGACTTCACGCCCTCTAACGCAAAGAGACTCCTCTTCACACACTATTGGGTCACATCATGAAGCAGGGAAGCCTGTGCTCTGAGCAGGCAGCAGGGCTCACTGGCACTGTTCCTTCCTAGCTGTGTGATCTTGGGTAGGCTATTAGCTACTCTGTGCCTCAATTTCCTCATCTTGAGTTTTCATCCATCTTGTAGGATTGTTGTAAGGATTGCGTGAATTAGTACAAGTAAAGTGCTTAGGCAGGGCCTGCCACAGGAAACGTGGACTATTGTTACAGTGATTAATAGTTAATATAGGTGGAGCACAAGTGATGTAAATAGAGAGAGGTGGGGCAGTTTTAGTGTGGACTTGCCCTTGACACATTGTTCCTAGAACATCTGGGTTCAGAACGCTGCCCAAACAAATAAATCAGGTATGCCAGGTGTTTTGTCCAGGTGTGAAAGTTGACTTTGCAGGAGATGCTAATAATGCAGGGCAGGAAACACATAGTGAGACTCCTGTTTCAATACAAGTTCCCAGTACACCATTATGAGTAGAACTGAAACAGGCATGGGGCTGGCCCTTCAGTACAGCAAACTCATGCTAAGAACTCAAAAAAAAAAAAAGGTGGGGGGATTCCTTTTGAAACTCAGAAACCAAATAACCTCTGATTCCTGAGCCCCTGGTCTGCTGCATAAAAGAGAGTTGTTCACCCAAATTGTGTTTTACCTCTTACTTTCCCCCTCCCCACCCTTAATTTTTACTCCCCACATTCTTTGTGCATTTCTGCATTAACTTTCTCTCCTGTTTCCGGTCACATAGAATTAAAAATGCGTATTTGGCTTCCTGATATTTATTCTCAAAGTTTGCTGGGGTAGAGTCGACACCCATCCTCAAGCTCCCTTTGTTTCCTGAAGTTGAAGTTAATCAGCTCATACAACTGAGCTCGGCCCTGGGAATCTCCCCACTTCTGGCTGGATGAGTCATGGCAGTGCAAGTTCCGGTTGCTCTGAAGGAACCTGGAGCTATGAAAGTGCATAGAGCTCCCCCAAGACCCAGCCTGGGAAGGCCAAGCCAATTCACTCTTGCCGGGTCTTCTGAATCCCAACATGTCCAACATAAGACCATCAACACTGCTATTTTTACAATGTTGGAACGTTAACCAAAAAAAAAAAACTAACATTTTCAAAATAACCCGATTTGTAAATAGAAATCACAGCTTCACTGCAATTTTAAAGCATATTTTCCATACATATGCCATATTCCCAGCATATGTCCTGTCTGCTCAAACTCTGAGTGAGCGTTTCAAATCTGCTGGGTTTTCATGTGTATCTAGTGGTCTGTAAAACATAGGTGCATTTTATTGTGAAACCTGCATATATTTAAAATTTTAAAAAGATATTAGATAGTTTAAGAACATATTTAAGACAAGTTTTTATAATGAGTAAATTAAAATTTGTACATTATGAAAGCTATTTTTATGTGAAAAACTATGAAAAAGATAGGAAGATAATTAGAATTACACCATTCAGAGATAATTGCTAAGAAAGAGATTGATCCATACATTCCAATGCTGAAATATAATTAGCACTTTTCTTTATACAAGTGCTATGGGTAAAAATGCTACTATATAATATATACTATAGTAGGAAAAAGTCTACAGAGAAAAATCACAGCTATTGCATTGTTTAAACACAAAAAAACAAAAAGAGAACAGAAAATGGTATCTAGATGTGTATAGTGAGCTTTCTGTCTAACCTTCCACTATGAATAGGTTGGAGCCTAGCGGTTCCTACTCACTGGGTGCAGGGTTCATATCAACATCTCCACTGCATTTATGTGTCCTCCCTTCACAGACAGCTCCAGGATTAACCCCCTAGCTGTGTGTGTACACCACTCACATTCCCTGACCCGCTTATTCTTCAACTGTGTGTGGACAAGCTCGGTTTTGTTAACTTAAGTTTTCTAATTTTTTGAAATGTTTATAATATTATTTATTGTCTCCAGCCTTTTAATGAGAAGTTCATAGGTGATAGATAGATAGATAGATAGATAGATAGACAGACAGACAGATGTAGACAAAGATAGAAGTATACATGAGACATAGAGCTAGAGATGGACATGGATATAGAATGGATAGAGATAGATACAGTTGATATAGATATACTCATGGATATAGGCATAGAATATAGATATAGATGCTATCAATGCAGTCATGGATATCGAGATAGAAATAGATATAGACATGAATATAGAAATAGATATATACATATAGATATATATATGAACATAGATATAGAGATAAAAATATAAACTTGGATATAGACATAGACATAGACATAGACATAGACATAGACATAGACATAGACACACACATAGACACACACATAGGTATAGGTACCAATGAGAGAGAAAGACTAGAGCCCTAGTTTTCAAAGTGGCATCATCAGAAGCACCTGGAGCGGTTGGTAAAACAAAAATTGCTGGGTGACACCCCAAAGTTTCTGGTTAAGTAAGTCTGGGGTGGGAACCAAGAATTCCCCATCTTAACAAGTCCCCCAGTGATGTCAATACTACTGATTTGGGGTCCACACTTTAAGCACTCTGGGACTAGGGTACACTCTTTTGCCAAACAGCAGGTACCACAGATTATGGATGAGTAGTGGCCTAGGTCAATGTACAAGGTAAGATCACAGGTTATATAAAACATCTACATCAACCAATAAGACCCAGAAATATTAATAAACACACCAATGCACGATCAATTATTAAGAAAGATGAGTTAGATACTGGAGCAAGGGAGAAACACAAATTAAGAGATGAATCTAGCCCTCTCCTCTAAGCTCTTTAAATCACTTGAGCAAAAAGTCTCATCATCAACCACACTTTCAACCAATGGAGTTATTGCAAGAACATATGAGAGAGGGCAGAGAATTCAAGATGTGGACAGTAGTGTGTGGGCAAATAACCGCAGATATAATACAGAAAATAAAGAGTTCCCATATACCACTCTATTATTAAAAGCTTACGTTACTGTGGTATACTTAATACAACTGATAAACACATTTTTATTATTCCACTACTAACTATAGCCCAGTGTTTAAGTTAGGGTTTCTCTCTGTCTAAGTTTCACTCCAATTATAAAGGACTGCAGTAATAGGATTAAGACATATCTTGATTGAAGATGGCCATATCTTCATAGCTGAAGTAACCTCCTCAAATAGTCCTACTTACAATGAGTTCACATCTACAGAAATTGATTAAATTTAAGAATGATTTTCTGGAGTATATACAGCTTCAAACCACCACACCTGGGTTGCTTCCATCTTTTAGCAATTGTGAATAATACTGTTGTGAACATAAGTGTGAAAATATTTGTTTGAGTCCTTGCTTTCTGTCTTTTGGGTGTATACTTAGAAATAGGATTGCCAGGTCACATGGTAATTCTATACTTAACTTTCAGAGGAACAGCCAAACTGTCTTCCATAGCAGTTGCACCATGTTACATTCCACCAACAATCTATGAGTGTTCTTATTTCTCCACATCCTCTTCAGCACTTGTTTTTAATGGTAGCCAATCTAGTGTGTATGAAATGGTATCTTCTTGTGGTTTTCATTTACATTTCCCTAATAGCTAAAGATGTTGAGCATCTTTTCATGTGCTTTTTGTCCATTTGTATATCTTCTTTAGAGAAATGTCTATTCATGTCTTTTGCCCACTTTATAATTGGGCTGCCTGTATTTTTGTTGATGAGTTGTAGAATTTCTTTATATATTCTGGATATGAAACCCTTACTGGATATGTGGTTTCCAGATATTTTTTCCCATTGTGTAACTTGTCTTTTTACTATGATAAAGTTCTTTGAAGCACAAAAGCATTTAATATTGATGAGGTACAATTTACCTATTTTATCTTTTGTTGCTTTTATTTTAGCTAAAAGTCTAGGAAACTGTTGTCTGACACAAGGGCCTGAAGATGCTTTCCTTTGTTTTCTTCTAAGAGTTTTATAGTTTTGGTACTTATATTTAAGATCAGAAAGTATAAAGCCTCCAACTTCATTCTTCTTTCTCAAGATGACTTTGGCTCTTCAGGAACCCTTACCCTTTCACATAAATTTGAGAATTGGCTTTTCCATTTCTACAAAGAAGGTTCTTGGAATTTTCATAGGGATTGTGTCAAATCTATAAATCATTTTACGTAGAATTGGCATCTTAACAATATTTAGTCTTCCAATTCATGAACATGGAATGTCCATCCATTTATTTAGGTCTTCTTTGATTTCTTTTAGCAATGCTTTGTAGTTTTCTGCGTACAAGTCTTTTACATATTTGGTTAAATTTATTCCTAGATATTTGATTCTTTTAGTTATTATTGTACATGGAATTTTTTTCTTGATTTTTTCTTCAGATTGTTCATTACTAGTATATAGAAACATTACTAATTTTTGCATATTGATCTTATACTCTGCCACTTTGCTGAATTCATTTCTTAGCTCCAGGAGCTTTCATGTGTATTTTTCAGAATTTTCTGTATATAGGATCATGTTATCTGAAAATAGGGAAAGTTTGTATTTCCTCCTTTCCAATTTGGATACCTTTTATTTCCTTCTCTTGTTTAACTGCTCTTGTTAGAATTTCCAATACAATGTTGAATGACAGGGTGACAGTGGCATCCTTGTCTAGTTCCTGTTCTCAAGGGAAAGCTCTCAGTCTTTCACCATTGAGTTTTGTTAGCTGTGGGTTTTTCATAATGTCCTTTATCATGTTAAGGGAGTTTCCTTCTATTCTTAGCTTTCTAAGTGTTTATAACAAAGGGTGCTGGATTTTCTGCATCAATTGAGATGGTTATGTATTTTTTCCCTTCATTCTGTTAATGCGGTGAATTACATTAGTTGATATTGTTATGTAGAACCACCCTTTCATAAGTGGGGTAATTCCCATTTGATCATGGTGTGTAATTCTTTTAATGTGCTGTTGGATTCCATTTGCCAGTATTTTCTTGAGGATTTTTGCATCTATATTCATATGGGATGTTGGTCTCTAGTTTTCTTTTCCTTGTGGTACCTTTTCTGGCTTTCGTTTGAGGGTGATGTTGGCCTCATAGAATGAGTTAATTAGAGTTCCCTTCCCTTCACTTTTTGGGAAGACTTTGAGCAGCATAGGTGCTAACCTGTGAAGCCATCTGGTCCTGGACTTTTCTTTGTTGGGAAGTTTTTGATTATCGATTCAATCTCTTTACAAGTTATTGGATTGTTGAGATCTATTTTTTCCTTGAGTCAGTGTAGGTAGCTTGTGTGTTTCTAGGAATTTGTCCATTTCATCTAGGCTATCCAATTTGTTAGCATACATTTGTTCATAGTATCCTCTTATAGTTCTTTTTATTTCTGTGGAGTCAATAATTATGTCCCCCTTTTCATTTCTGATTTTATTTATTTGTGTCCTCTCTCTTTTTTTCTTTGTCAGTCTAGCTTAAGGGTTGTTGACTTTGTGGATCTTTTCAAGGAACCAACTTTGGGTTTTGTTGATTTTCTCTATTTTTTTAATCTCCTATCTTATTTATCTCCACTCTAATCTTTGTTATTTCCTTCCTTCTGTTCATTTGGGCTTATTTTGTTCTTCTTTTTCTACATCTTCTAGTTTTGAGCTAAGGTCTCAGATTTGAGATCTTTCTTCTTTTTTTAATGTATGCATTTAGAGATATAAATTTCCCTCTGCCTTTGATGCATCTCATAAGTTTTGGTATATTGTGTTTTCATTTACATTCACCTCAAGATACTTCCTAATTTCCCTTGTGATTTCTTCTTTTCCCGTAGGTTAAGAGTACATGGTTTAATTTCTACATGTTTGTTAATTTTCCATTTCTATCTCTGTTAGCAGTTTCTAGCTTCATAACATTGTGGTCAGAGAAGATACATTGCATGATTTCAATTTTTTTAAATTATTGAGACTTGTTTTGTGACCTACTGTGGTGGCTTGAAGCTGTATGAACCCCAGAAAAATATGTTCTTAAATCTAATCATTTCCTGTGGGTGAAAACCCATTGTAAGTAGGATCTTTTGATGAAGCTACTTCAATGAAGGTGTGGCCAACCTCATTGAGGATGGGACTTACTCATTTTTGTGGATTCCTTTATAAATGGAATGAATACAGAGAGAGAAAGAAAGACACAGAAGCAAGAAGCTGAAATCATCAAAACTCGGAAGAGAAGGAAAAGACCAGAAGACAAGACCATGTGCCTTGCCATGTGGCACAGGGGCCAAGAACCACTAGCAGCTGGTCTTCAGGAAGAAAGCATCACCTTGATGATGCCTTGATTTGGACATTTTCTCAGCCTTAAACTGTAAACAAATAAATTCCCACTCTTTAAGCCAATGCATTTCATAGTATCTGCTTTAAGCAGCCCAGGAAACTAAAACACCTACCATATGGTCTAGCCTAGAGAATGATCCATGTGTACTTGAGAAGAATGTGCATTCTTCTGCTGTTGGGTGAAGTGTTCTACATATGTCTGTTAGGTCTGTTGGTTTACAGTATTGTTCAAATATTCTATTCCCTTATTTATTTTCTGTCTAAATGTTCTAATTATTTTTTAAAGTGGTATATTGAAATGTCCTACTATCAATGGAGAACCCTCTTTTTCTCCTTCAAATCTGTCTATATCTGCTTCATATATTTTGGAGCTCTGTTGTTAGGTGCATATATATTGATAATTGTTATGTCTTCTTGATGAATTGACTCTTTTATTACTATATAATAGCCTTCTTTGTTCCTCGAAACAGTTTTTGACTCAAAGTCGAATTTATCTAATTTTAGTATAGCTACCCCAGTTCTTTATTGTTTACTACTTGCATGGTATATATATATATATATATTTCCATCTTTTCTGTTTTGACCTACATATATCTTTGAATTTAAGGTGAGTCTTGTAAACAGAATGGGGTTGGGTCATACTTTTTTATCCATTCTGCCAATCTTTGCCTTTTTACTGGAAAGTTTAGTCCATTTACATTTAAAGTAACTACTGTGCAGCAGGTGTAGTTCTATGGTTGAGTGCCTTTTTTACATGTACAACATCCCTGGTTCAATCCCTGGTACCTCCTAAAAATTTTTTTTAAAATAAAAATAATGAAAAAATAAATAAATACCTATAATGCAACACTTTTTCTACCATTTTGCTATTTTTTCTATGTAAATCTTATACCTTTCTGACTTTCAGTTCTTTCATTAATGTCCATTTTCATATTTATTTGATTTTTTGTATTTTTCCATATGGAGTCCTTTTTCAGTTTTTTCTAAATATATTTCTTATTTATTTTCTTTGTGGCTACCATGGAGTTAAAATTTAACATCCTAAATCTATAACAATGATGTTTGATTTGATACCAACTTATCTTAAATAGCATAAACCTACACTGTTCCCATATGCCTCCATCCTCCCCCTTCTTTTCTGTACTTGTTACAAATTATATCTTTGTATATTGTATGTCCAAAACCAAAGATTTGTTATTACTTTTTATGCATTTGCATTTTAGCACCTGTAGGAAGTAAGAAGTGGAGTTACATACCAAGAAATAAAAGACAATAGTACTGGAATTTATAATTATTCATATGTTTACCTTTACTGGAATTCTTTATTCCTTTATGCCACTTTGGACCATTGTCTAGTGTCCTTTCCTTTTAGTCTGAAGAACTCCCTTAAGCATTGCTTGTAGGCAGGTCTAGTGATGATGAACTCCCTCAGCTCGGCTTATCTTGGAATGTCTTAATCTTTCCCATATTTTTGAAAGCAAGTCTTGCCAGATATAAAATTCTTGGCTGGCAATAGTTTTCTTTCAGCATTATCAACATTTTATCCCACTGCCTTCTTGCTTCCATGGTTTCTGGTGAAAAATTGGCACTTAATCTTATTAGAATCCCTTTGTACATAACTCATTTTTCTCTTTCAGTTTTCAGATCTCTCACTTTCTCTTTAGCATTGTATAGTTTTATTACCATTGAATCTCATTGAGTTTATCCTGTATAGGGTTCTTTCGGTATCTTGAACGTGCATATTCATTAAGTTTTGGGGAAATTTCTGCCATTATTTCTTTTAATATTCCTTTTGACCCTTTCTCTCTTTTTTCTCCTTATGGGAGTTACATAATGCATATAATGCTATACTTGATGGTGTCGCACCAGGTCTCTTAGGCTCTGTTCATTATTATTTATTCTTTTTTTTTTCTTTCTGCTCCTAACCTGAATTATTTCAATGTTCTTGTCTTCAAGATCACTGCTTTTGTTTCTGACACCCCAATCTACTGTTGAAATTGTTTAAGGAATTTTTCATTTCCATTATTGTGTTTGTCAATTCCAGTATTTCTTTTTGATTCCTAATGATAATCTCAAAGATATTCAGTATTGATCACTCATTGTCTTCTTCAGATCATTTAGTCCTTTTTCCATGTTTTCTTTTATCTCCTTGGGCATATTTAGGATCATTTTTTAAAAATCTCTGTCTGGTAAGTCCAAAGTCTGGTCCTTTTATTGATGGTTTCTGGATTTTTATCCTGAAATAAAAAAATATTTTATTTTATTCCTTTGGGCCATCATTTCCTGATGTCTTATAATCTTTCATTGCACAGTCTATATTTTAATATTGTAAAGTGTTTATTCTAGGATTTAGTCCCTGAGCTGTCTGTTCCTTAAGTTTGCACCCAGATAATGATATGATAGTGATTATCTTGAATGTCAGGAGCAACAGCACCTTTCACTGTCTTTGCAAATTGGCTCTGCTTTGTCTTGTGGTCTCTGTAATAGTTTAAATTTGGTAGCTCCACCCCCAAATAAAAATAAGAATAAAAAAAATTTTTTAATTGGTGAATCCCAGAAAAGATTATGTTTTTGAGCTAATCCATTCTGGTGGGTGTGAGACCCTTTGATTGCATTAGATTCAGTTAAAGTTTCTTGATTAGATCAATTTTGACTATACTACATCAGTGAGGCATGAACTAGGTTCAGTCTCTGACTTCTTTCTGGGCCTTATATAAATGGAGACCGAGAGAGGAGAGACACAGAAAAGGGATCTCTCCCATTTTGATGCTGCCATGTGAGAAAGAGGACTCAAGGATCACTAGTAGCCAAAACGGAAGCATGAAGCTGAGAAGCAAGGCCCATAGAGAAAATAAAATAGTAATCATTGTTAGTTTCTTCTCCTTTTTCCCATCAGGTTCTTTTTTTTAATGAGCTCCATTTGAGTATCAGGTGTTAGCACCAATATTTACACCACTTATTGAGCAAGATAGGGGTGAACAACAGTTGAGATCTATCTATCTATCTATAAAATGGTGTTTTACAGGTATGAAAATTGACCAAAAATTAATAGAAAAAGTTAAAATAAATCTTTGTATCATACAAAATATCAAAATAAATCCCAGAGGGATAAAATGTTAAATCCAAAAAAGTAATCACATTTTAAAAATGAAAGGAAATTTCTAAACTTTGAGTGTAAAATGGTTTATAGACAAAAATGGAATAAATAACAAATATGTATAACATTGAAAAATATAATACCTCACAACAATGTAATCATAAATAAACCCCAAAAGCAAACAATCTAAAAATGATTATAATAAACTAGAAATGGTTGCTATTGTTAATATTTTATCTTTTCCATTAAATAAGACAAACACCAAGATTGCAATAGAAACATGGATAAAGGCTATTAATCAGTCATTTCTCAGAAAAAGAAATATAAATGAATACCAAACTTTAAAAAATTGGCCATCATTAATAACCAAAGGAATGGAAATACAACTTCTCATCTTGTGATGAGATGTACTATGATGTGGCAAAAGTTTAGAAAATAATATTACTAAATATTCAATATTAGCAAAATGCAGCAAAACCAAACACCTCTACTCTGCTAACAAAAGTGAAAATTGCCTAAAAACATTTCTCTAAAGTAATTTGTCATTATATGAGTCTTACTATGTCAGATCCCTTATTCTAATAATTCTATTTTGAGAAATAGATTCAGAAAAATATTAAGACATGGTAAAAAATGTTCATGGCATAATGTTAAAAAATTATATCTTTAGCCTTGATCCCAACTGTAATGTATATAGTGTGCTACAGAAAGTTAATCTAGAAGAAAATAAGCCAAAATATTAACTATATCTTTGGTTTGTGGAATTAAAGTTGGCTTCCTTTTTTTCCCAAGCTCTCTATATGAGTATGTAAATAATTTTATAACAGACCTACCAGATTAACATTGCCATATGACTGATTCAACAAATTTTTATTGAGTGTGCCTCTGTGTAATCAGTTGGGATTAAAGTCCTTGAGTTCATGGAACTCATGGTCCAACAAAGGAGACCATTAAAATGGTCGTTGTAATAATGTATGATAGGTCAGATAATGAGTATTGAAATATAGTGATAAAAGACTTTCAGTGAGAATGGAGGAAAAAATATGCCTCATTCACAGAAACTATAGGAAATGAACAAACCATGGCCCGCATGCCATATACACAGCCTAAGTAACTTCACACTGGACCCTCAGCCTTTCAGAATCAAAGATTAGAAAGCAGTGGGTGTGTTGTTATTTTTCAAATAGCACCATATTAAAATTTCAGTGCCTACAAGTTCCAATGATCTCAGTGATATTGTTCTAGTCAATAAAATAAGGAATCTTCATTGCAAAAAAATATTTTTCCTTGGTAAGAAAACATGTTGATCTGGGTACAAAACTGCTGAAAGCACATCTGTACTGCCAGAGAAGGTTCAGGCGCCTCAGGCAAGGGAAGGAGAAATGATGACTATAGGGTCACAGAAAGTTAAGAACCTGAAAGCCTTATAGTCAGGCAAAGGGAGTTGGGCCTTAATTTTTAGATATTTAGACTCATTTAAGAGTTTTAAGCAAGATAACAGTCGGAATGAGTTTTAGAAAGAGCATTCTATTGGCCGTTTGAAGAATTCACAAGAACACCAAATAGAAACCTGTCACAGAATAGAAAGCAAGGACAAAGTAACACCATGGAAATGAGGCTCTGGAGAAGGATAAGAAAGGTGAAAAACACAGTCTGGTGACCAATTGGATTGTTGTCAGCTGGAGTAATTGGGAGGACACTTGGATGACCCCAAGTTTGCTGGCACGGGTGACAGCAATGACAACAAGAAATTGCAAAATGTATTTTTGATTTGATTAAACCTTGTACCCAAATTTTAATGTTCTAGTCAAGTGGTGGTGTGATACGACAAAAATGTTTGCACACGTTACTACTGGTTCACAATGTCATCTAGCACTAGCTAAACTTGAGACTTAGAAAAATCAGCCCAAGTAAACATTCCAAAGTAAAGGGGGAGACATTAAAAAAATAAAATAAAAGTATTAGCAAAGCTCATCTTATTCTCACTCATAAAAAGCCAGGAGAGACTAGATTTTAGTATGATAACTGTTCTTATCCTCGAGAGGGATTCATCTTAACCCCTAAAGGTTAAAAAGACTTGATTTCTAAAATTCAGGATGTTCAAACAGCTAACAGCGAGGTCAGCCACAACACGTCCTCCTAGTCACACTATTATGAAAGGCTCCCAGCAAGTTAGCTAACGCACTGTCACATTAGTCGGACTGCCTGTATTTGGCCCCATCTGTCTAAACAGCAGTTTTCCAGCCCACAGTGGCTTGGAGCCCAGCCACAGGTCAAGGATGAGTTTACATTGCCATCTAATGAAACGCAGGAGACAGGCACTGAACAGCAAGAGAATTCCGTCCAGGCAAAATTGAGGCAACTGTGCTACTGGGTTCTTCATGTTTTCTTCCAACACTTTGCACTCAATTTCAATTTATGGGCCGTCTCAAACATCCAGATTTTTGCTTCATTGTAGGCAGGAATTAATATGTAAATATACTGAAGAACTTCTTTACATATTTATGAATTGCATTTCATAAACTTTATTTAAAATTTTATTGGCAATTATTTCTATCATCTTTCAATCTGTTAGTTCATCTTATGGAAAAGTGACTGATCTGAGGCAGTTTAGTATAGTGAAAGGGGGAAGACTGCTGAGGCCTCGCAGACAACATGGCCGACAGACAACATGGCCATGAGACACGTGGCTGTGAAACCCTGCCCCGAAACCCCCTGAGGAAAAGGCTGCAACCAAAAATAAAGCCGGAAAGACCCCGTAAGACCCAGGCCATGAGAATTCCATTTGGAACAAGAATCTCATTCAGGGTCAAGGGGAAGGCCCAGATACCTTCAAAATCCCTCACCTTTGTCCCCCGGAGAATTAAACAAGTGGGGTAACCAATCAGAACAGCAGACAGCTGGGGCCCCTCCCCAACATTATGAAAAGGGAGGAGTAAAAGTTTTAAAAGACCTAACCTGGGGGCCCCACATGCATCATTCACCCTGCAGCACGCCCACAGTTCATGCCTCAGATTGTGTACTTATCTCGTTTTCTTGTTTCTTAATAAACCCTTTACTTCCTTGCCTACCCTATAGTATGTCCTTAAATTCTTTTATGCAACATAAGCTAAGAACCTAGAAGTCCATAACCTAGAGCCTTCTGCTAGCACTTCATCAAGCCTACCAGTTACTCCGATGCATACTACTCAAAGTAGTGCTATTTTAAGAGGCTGATTTCTGATATGCTTTTTTCCTAATACGGTAACCACAACCTACCACAGTGAGCCCACGTGCTAAAAGAAATGGTAGAATATGAATAGGTTTACGAGAAGCCCAAAACACCAACTGTGGACTGTCTAGAAAGTTACCTCTAACAACTTTCTTCTGCCAATCAATGGAAAAAATAACAAAGAAGAGACTGACTCTGTGGAAAGAGGATTTACTTTTCCATTCTTAGAAGAATGAGGTGAGCACTGGACCATGCCATTGCTAACCTGAAATAAATTTAGATTTTAAAATCTCTGACAAATACAGCCATCCACCAAAGGTTCACACCTGTGGCATAATGAAAAATTTGGCTGGCCTTAGTCCCCAGTTCCTAGGGTAGTAATCTCTCTATCTTTGGAATTTCCTGTTAGAGGAATATCTTGTTATTCATGGTGGGCTCAGGACCACACCTGATGGTTCAAATGTTAAGGAGATGGCAGGTGGGGCAGCCATGCCTACAGTCTCAGGGTGGGGGACTGGCCACCCCAGAAGGACCAAACAGGTGATTAGTAGGTTGGGGCTTTGAGTCATATCAGTCCATATCCACCAACTTTCCCCACCTCTGGGAGGGCAGTGGGCACTGGAGATATTTAATCATATGACACTGATTTCACTAATGATGCCGACATAAAGAACGCCATATAAACTCAGGACATTTGAAGCTCAAAAGAGCTTCCATGATTCATAGCATCACTGTGCTGGGAGGGTAAAGTGCTCTTGAGACCCCTCCCAGACCTTGCTAAATGAATCTTTTAGGGCTTCTTATTTTTATCTTTTTAATATAATAAAACTCTAATCATAAGTATAGTGCTTTCAGTGAGTTCTGAGTTGTTTTAACAAGTTATCAAATGGGAGGGGGCGGTAGGAATCCCCAAATTTGTAGGCAGTTGGTCAGAAGTGCAGGTGGCCTGGCCCCACAAACATGGCTGGTGCCTGAAGCAGGGGCTCTTAACCTTTTTTGTTCCATGGACTCCTTTGCCAGTCAGGTGAAATGAATACTACTGTAACTTATTTATTGCATACATTCATAAGCGAAGGAAATGCTAGATTTCAGTTAGAGGTCAGAAAAAATAAAGAAAACAAAGATAAAAGTTGATTTTCTTTTTCACCTCAAGTTCACGGATGCCCTGAAATCTTTCCACGGACCCCCGGTTAAGAACTCCTGAAGGGTAATGTTAGAGAGGGTAGTCCTTAGTCTGTGGCCTGACTCCAGGTAGTTAAGAGTCAGAACTGAATTGAATTACGGCAATAATTCAATCAGAAGTTGTTGTGGAAGGTGCAGGAGATGTTGTAACCCTTAGCATGCCACAGAGATGCCTCCTTCAGCTTCACAAGCTGCATACTTAATTACCCTCCAAACAGCCAGTGGAGAAAGCTAAAAAAAGATGGTATCAGACAATGAAGCAATAGAGAAATACTATAGGAAGCCACGATCCTCCTAACCTCTCTGATAATAAAAGCAAGCTCTTTATTTTTTCCCTTTCGCAAAGACGAAACTATCATAACTGCATTTGGACTAGCAACAGCTTAATAGACTGTGGAAAAGTATCATTCTTTTTAGTGAAAATAGCTATTTAATTAGGCTTATTAAGTTAGCATGACTTGAGGAAGTTAATTAAAAATGGAAAATATCCTAAATGTAAAATAAAATATAAAGTTGAACATAATTATCTAAGAGAGGTCATTAAACATCATCAAACAGTAGCAGAACTAACCATTAAATGATACCAATATAATCTCTTTCTCCCAGCTCACAGCCTGCAGGACAAAGGCAAGCATGGGAGTCATTAGGTCTCCACGTAGATGTAGAATATGTTATAACCTGAAATAATTTTACTTTTTTTTCCCCATTTAACAGGAACACTCAGAAATATCATTTTTAGTAGGGGAGAGAAAGGAAGAGTTTTTGCTTAATGGGTGCAGAGTTTCCATTTGAAGTGAAACTACATAAGTGTGTTTCAAAGGATGCGTTTCAAATCCCCAATATCCTACGTAATTCAAAACAGTCTCTTACTAAGTTCTGTCTCTATTGGTTTTATAACTAATTTGGACCATTTTTATGTAGAATCAAGGTAGCCATGAGTAGCAGAGGCCAAAATAATCTCTTAGGCTGTCACAAGCCCCTGGTCAAGGTCTTTCACATGGCGGACCCAGCCCCAAATCCCCTCTCTATCTAGGAGAGCCTTGGAGAACCTGCAAAGGATGGGAGGACGAGGAGGAGGAGGAGGAGCAGAAGGAGGAGAAGGAGAAGGAGGAAAACTCTTGAATACTTTTCAGTCAGGATTCATATGGAAATTTGGAGAAGTAGTATTAAATATGCCAAAAGCCAGCCAAATGTATTTATGGCAAAAATAGAAGAAAAGGAGGAGGAGGAGGGGTGGGGGGAAGAGAATTAAGCTTTACATGAGGAAAGTCAGTGAGAGGATAAATTTTTTCTGCCTTGGCTACAAAACCTACTCAAACAAGTATTTAAATATTAATAAATGAAAAAGTTAAAGAGAGCCAAGAGTGGGTTAGGGAGCAAATTTTGTTTGACCACAGCCCTCCGGAAACCCAGGGAAGAAGGCTAAGAGGGAAGGAGCTCAGACCAGGATGAAGACATTTTCCAAAATTCACTCCAACACTGATTCTAAGGCTTTAAGTCTAAATGGATTACTTTCTTAACTATGATTAGACCGCAGCTCACTGTGTGCAGCATCTAAATTAGACAGCTTTCTCCTACTAACAATACTCATTGCTCCAACAGAGAAGTGAAAGCTCTCATCTTATCTGTGGAAAATGCATCCAACAGAGTTGAATAAACTCCTGCCTCAACTCCCTCAAATTGAAATTATATCAGTATCTAGATTCACAAGAGAGGTCCCAATTTTGTGGATTTTATCATTATTCTGGACGAAATTTCCAAATTTATTTCCAGGCCAATTTTCCTTGAGTTAAACACAAACAATGTTTTATAATAGCAGAGGACAGCAGAGCCTCTATTAAAAGTAGCTGAAATTATTTGTCAATTAAAACATAAAAATAAATGTCATGAAAGTTTCAGATAATAAGAAAATCTTTTCTGTTTACTACAGAAAGGTAGCACAAAATAGTAAATGGCCCAATTGGCTCAATGTCATAAAGAATATACTGAAGAATTACTTGTCCTACAAGGTTGCTATACTGTCGTTTTATTAGGGTTACTAATAATACAAGGTATCTATTACATGCCAAACTCTGAGGTTTAGTATCCGCAGATACTCAATATATGGAAGGCTCAACATCATCCAGTCATTAAGAAAATTGGAAACCAGGACTAATATGTCTTTGACTAAGGGTCTTAATATATAGATTATAAATGACACAGGATATTTTTTCTGTCACGTGGCACTGCATATGGCAGCGTCTTCTCCTTTTTATTCTGGATTCCATTGACTTCTAGCTTCTTGCTCTTCCTGTGGCTTCTCCTTCTGGGGTGTCCAATTTCCTTTGTGTGTGTGTGTGTCTTTTAATATATTTTTATTAGAGAGGTTGTGAACTTACAAAACAATAATGATCATGTATGGAATTCCCATACAACACCCCTCTACCAACTCACAACATTGTTGTGGAACATTTGTTACAGATTATGAGATAATATCATCAGACTATTACCACTAACTATGGTCTATAGTGTACATTTGGCATATTTTTTCCATGCCCCCTATTATTAATACATCTTTGTCCTTTTGTGTTTGGCTTATTTCACTTAACATAATGTCTTCAGGGTTCATCCATGTTAACATATGTTTCCCAATTTCATTTCTTCTTACAGCAGCACGGTAGTCCATCGTATGTATATGCCTCATTTTGTTTATGCATTCATTGGTTGATAGATACTTGGATTGTTTCCATCTTTTGGTAATTGTGAATAATGCCGCTAGGAATATCGGTATGCGAATGCCTGTATGATTATTTTTTATGCATTTGTGTATTAAACTATGCAAGAAGAAAAAGTAGCATGACAAATCAAAAATTCAATATCATTGTCATTTATATTTACTCATATTGTTACCTTTATTGAAGGTCTTTATTGCTTCATATGGCTTCAGGTAACTTTCTAGTAACCTTTTCTTTCAACATGGAGGACTCCCTTTAGCATTTCTTATAGGGCAGGTCTAACGATAATGAACTCCCTCGGCTTTTGTTTATTTGGAAATGTCTTTATTTCTCCCTCATATTTGAAGGACAGTTTTGATGGATATAGAATTCTTGGTTGACAGTTTTCTCTTTCAGCACTTTAAATGTTTTCACATTGCCTTCTGGCCTCCATACTTTCTGATGAGAAGCTGGTTGTTAATTTTATTGAGGATCTCTTGTAATGATGAGCTCTCTCTCTCTTGCTGTTTTCAAGATTCTCTCTTTTCCTTTGGGTTTTGACTATTTAACTTTTAATGTGTCTAGTGGATCTCATTGAATTTATCCTGCCTAATTTTCACTCCTTGGATGTGTATATTCATGTCTTTTATCTGATCTGAATTCTTGGCCATTATTTCTTCAAATACTTTTTATCCCTTTCTCTCTCTTATTCTTCTGGAATCATATAATCTGTATGTTTGTATGCTTGATGGTATCTCAGAGGTCCCTCAGGCTCTGTATTTCTTCTTTTCTCTTTCTGCTCCTCACACCTGATAATTTCAGTTGTCTTCAAATTCACCAACAATTCCACCTGCTCAGATCTGCTATTGAATCTCTTTACTAAATTTTTCCTTTCAGTTACTTTACTTTTCAGCTCCAGAATTTGTTTCCTGCTTATAATTTCTATCTCTTTATTGAAATTCTCGTTTTGTTCATATACAGTTTTCTTAATTTCCTTTAGTACTTTGTCTATATTTTAGTTTAGTTCATATATCCTATTTAAGGGAGCTAATCTAAGATCTTTGATTAGTAATTCCAGTGATTGGGCTTCGTCTGAGACAGGTTCTGCCAATTTTTATTTTCCTATGACTGGGTCATACTTTTCAGTCTCTTTGTATGTTTTGTAACTCTTTTTGAGAATTGGACATTCTGGGTATTGTGGTAACTCTGGCAATCTAGTACTCCAATCCTCAGTTCCCAGGTATTTTTTTATTTTCCTCTGGAATCTGCAAGAGGGACATCCCCTT
>JAQZBX010007710.1:22971-49901 GCA_029593785.1 Cabassous unicinctus | reverse complement strand
CGTATTATCGATGTCCAGTGTACCGTGACACCATCCCCCTCTCATTCCCCAGTGTCTCCCAAATTTCGATTTAATTTTCAAAGAAGTTTTAGGTCACAGCAAAGTCACACACGGAATACGAGAGAATGCAATTTTGATATATGGTTTGAGATGCTAAAATTATATTGTGTCTAATTGTTACCTATGTTAATTGTGAATTAAATTAAGTTTACTAGATAATCCTTCCCTATTCCACTTACTTGTGATGCTGACTTTATCATTATAACCATGGATACCAAACTCTGTGCCAAGTTTTTCCCATTACATTGGACACAGTGAAAATTACTAGCTTGATATAGCTCAGTGTCAACACTAGATCAAGCTACATTCCTTTTGATGATGTCATATCTTTGCAAAACTGGTTTTTCAGTGAAAGCTGTGATAACAAGCAACTATTGTGTAAAAATCAATGTAGAACAGGAAATAAGAGTGGCAATGGCCAATCTGATGCATGGTTTGAGAAGTTGAGCAGTGCTCAACAGGTGTACATCCCATTATTAACTGTTTATTTAAGAAGAAAGAAATATTTTTCCTTTCAATATACATTATTTTTAAAAATGGTTACTAAATTAGGTCATAAACACTTATGAGGTTGTTTGGACCTGTGCAGAAAAGAGTTAACATAGCATACCTGAGACTGCTATCCTTTGAAAGGTCTGCTTAATAAGTCTAGCCCTTGGTTGGCATCTAGGAACTTGGAATTTGAAATCTGGAACTTGATAAGGGTGGTTCACTGTGTCTAAACTGTTGTATAGACAATGTTTATGCTGAACACCAACTTCACTTCTGGGAGTCTGGAATTTTGGTACATGGTGCCCCAATAAAAACCCCAGGTTACTGAGTCTTAAATGAGTTTCCCTGCTGCACAACATTTCACATGTGTTGTCACAACTTGTTGCTGGGGAAATTAAGAGTGTCCCATGTGACTCCAATGAGAGAGGTTTCTTAGAAGCTAGTACCTGTTTTTTTCTGGACTTTGCCCCATGTACCTTTTCTCTTTGCTGATTTTGTTCTGTATCCTTTGGCTGTAATAAATCTTAGCCATAAGTATGACACACTGAGTCTGTGAGTCGTCCTAGAGAATCAAAACTGGGGGTGGTCTTAGGGACCCTAAATACAGGACCTAACTCCCTAATGAACACAGCTTTGGGATTTTTTGGGTTAAGACACTAAGGGTGCAATGCTGTTTCTGATTATTTTTAACCCTGTATCTTTTCAATTATAAGAATTAAAAAATATGCCTTAAGTCTTGTAGTTATTATATTTCTTTTTTAGAATTTTCAAATATATTCATGCCTACTTATTCTTTAAAGTTAATTTTAAACTGGAAAAAGCTCCCTCTTTTAAAAAGCTGGTTAGAAAGGTATTACTTTTATAAATTAATTTTGATTTAGGAAGAATCAATATC
Source organism: Cabassous unicinctus (assembly GCA_029593785.1). Lineage (NCBI taxonomy): Eukaryota > Metazoa > Chordata > Mammalia > Cingulata > Chlamyphoridae > Cabassous > Cabassous unicinctus. The sequence goes on along the minus strand of JAQZBX010007710.1, from coordinate 48,454 downwards.
TTTAATCAGTATTGAGCAATTCCATGTATGAATATGATATATTTTTCTATTTAGTCAAGTACCTTTAACATATAAATCACAGAATTCTTAAGCTGTAAGGAAACAAAGATTATCTGATCTTACCTCCTTATTTTAGTTTGAAGAAACCCGAAAATAGTTTTACAGTTACTTATTGATAGAAACATCCTGGTTTCCTAATTTCCAGTCTGACTACTTTGTGCTATATAACATATCTCTTATAACTGCAGCATTTATCTAAACTTATTAAGTACCCTGTTTTGAACAAGGCACTTGTTTTGGGCACTGAAAGGAGAATAAGATACACTCGCAGACATAAATAAGTTGCTCTTACCTGATGAATGAACTCATCTCTTTGGTCCATTATTATTTTCTGAGGAGGTCCATATAAGAAAAATATATTGCTAATAGCTTTAGTAATTTCTGATGCTGAAACGTCACTTAGAGGCAAAATCACAACCCATTTTGTAAACAAATCTGTCATGATTATAGCATATACATGACTTCTGTTACTTGTATGAAAAGGTCCCATCAGATCAACAGTAACTATACTCCATGGATTTTCCACCTTGAGAAGGTGTTGTTTAGGTGCTAAAATAACTGTATTTTTTGCCACTTGGCAATGCTGACAAGCATATACCTAAAAAAACAGACACACAATCAAGATACAAGGTAGAAATGTTAATATATTTAACATAAAAACAATGTTATGGATCTGAATTTAAAAATGGTTAATAGACACTTTGTGTTTTGATGGAGAAGATTCTAGACTGAGAATAGACCACTGAGTTAAAATGCCTATTCAGAATGATAAGCATATATTAGTTACTACTACAATTAAATGACCATCTTAGAGGGTCTTATTTTTACGGAACATACTTTTGGTTCACATCTAATAAATACTTATTAAATGAATGTATCCTAAGACAAGTTTGACATAATTTTAAATCAGTATGTGAATATACAGTAATTTCTATATATGAAAGATCATTCTTTGAAAGCTGTCACTCTGAGAAGTTCATTCATTCATCTATTCTCACAATATTTATTAAAAGATAATTTTATTCAAAAAATATTTATAGATGCTAGAAACTGCTCTATGTCTTGGAAAAAGAGAGTGAACAAAAAACAAAGCCCAAGCTGCCATTGATCTTTCATTTGGGTGAGGTGAGAAGCAATCAATTGCTCAACTTATTGATGGTACCACGGCTCAATGTATTTCTGGAATTCACTTTGGAAACTACTTTCAAAACCAACTTATAAACAAAATTTTAAAAACCATATTATTACGTGGCTAGTTTTAATCAAAATTTTCATTTTTAAATGTATTCATTAGTTTTAATCCAAATAACTTCTGATTATTTCCAAAAATCATATTCATTCTCAAATGAAAAGATTTGACAAAGATTTCACTGAACATTTGTAAAGGAATGTATGGCACATTTTGAAGGCAATTTAAAATACAGAGGTCTTTGGAATATCTGCACAGAACTATAAACTGTTATTCCATAAATGGTACTTAGTTGAATGTTGGGTTTAATCCTTTAAGGATGAAATAGCAGTCTTTTTGATATGCACTATTACAATTATTAAAGAGCTTTCACATTCATACCAAGGAATTCCTTCCTGGAATACTAAAATGGATAGGGATCAGCTGACCTACCAGCAGGAACCCCAAAATTCCCAGGGAATTTTCTATTAGAAGAAGTTAAAGGTCCTAATGGCCTATAAAGTCACAAAAATGAGTCTCAATTCTTTATCAACAAAACTTGATTGTACATTTAGTTGGTCTGGATTTCTGTCATATTTGACATTTCTATCCCAAGATGGAATAGGCACAAAAGATGAGCACACACAAAAGCTTATCTGACTGTAATCAAAGAGGTAATGATTTAGTCAAAAGAATTTCAGCTCTATTTAAATTCTACCTACATAAAGGAGTTTAATGATGAAAATCTGGCTCTACAGTTAGAAAGGTATCTAAACCTGGTATTTTCAAAAGACTGTATGTTTAGTGATTCTTTCTAGTTCAAATTATATTTCAGTGATTTTAATGAAGAATTGTGAAAGGAAATAAAATTTCCTTTAAGTGTTTTTGTATAAAAACTTCCCATACAAAAAGTATATAATGAGAGATGATACCCAGAGTAAATCTAGAGCATTGATGAATTTTGGATATTTATTACAAAGACATTATTCAAAATACTCTATATTTATAAGCCATACCCACTGTTTGACATCATTGGTCACAGAAGTCCAATAGTAACTGGATTCCACTAGAGTAAGTGTTCTGGATATGCCATGATGGGCTCCAGTGTCATTTTCATGACATTCTCTTAGGACTTTCTTTTTATCTTCTTCTGAAACAATTACCAAACGATTTTGTTTTCTGTCTTTTCCAACATAAAACAGCTTTTTTTCTGAAATAAATGATACCAAAAAAGAGAATTACAAAAAAGAGATCTCTATAGTTTTAAGATAATCATGGCTTCATCTTCAAAACATGAGGTTTTTGTTTTCATTTTTTTTACAAAACCTTTCTCCTCCTATAACAAAATATTTATTTTCAATGATACTACCATACAGTTTGAAAGGTCCTTGGCCATTACATGTACTAGATGTCTAGGAGGAGCACTAGTTGCTAAAATTTTGTAATTATCAATTCTAGTAGAGTAGATTTGTTCACCAAAGCACACAATATTGCAGGAATATGAAATTATCTTTGTTGTGCATTCAAACTGAAAAAATACTTGCAGGTGCCTCCTAAAAATGGCATGAATTAGCAAATGAATTACAGACAAATAAGCAACTTCCAGGAACAGAATTCAAAATAGTATTTCATCATACAGCTGCATTTGTATAAGTAAAAGCCTCTCTCAGGTTTTTCTGGATTGAGTTAGAGCTGGGGATGATAGGGTGGGAAAGTGGGAGAACATTAATCCTCAAAATAGTTCTTTGTTTTCCTCAGAGGACATCAGAGAAGAATCTGCAGCAGGGAAGAAACCAAGGAAAGAAAAGAATCACCACTTCTCCAATGTGGGTGTGGTAGCTATTCAATCTCCACAATATGCCATTAAACTACTAACAAGCCTAAGCACATGCTAAGTGGAGCATTCCTTACCTGGATTAGAGATAAGCAACTTGAGGGTAGGAACCTGGTCTATTTTATTCACCAAAGTATCCCCAAGGCCTAAAATGTGGTTGGCAGATAGTAGAGACTCATATTTGTTGCATAAATGAATAAATAAATGAATGAGTGAATCCTCACTTTAGTCTAAGCAGTAATGGATTTAGGCAAACCATCTTCAACCTGTGGGAGTTACTGGGATCAGTATACACAGGGAGAAATGAGGAGGCATTTATTTTTCTTAAAATTTTCTTGTCCTGCTTTGGGGAAAACCTAATGCTGTACCTATAGGCAAAACTCCCATTAATATCACCACCATTCATTTAGCTATCTGGTAATTATACCTCTTTTTTTCTTGGCAGGAGGGGGAGAAGTGTGTGTGGGGGGAATTACCATAACCTTTGAATATAAATAGTCTACTGCCTTACAAATATTTAATTCATTCAAGAGACTTGGGGTCAAAAAGAAATATAATCTGGAGAATATTTAATGGGAGTGGGAGCGGGGAAAAATATAGTTAAGTCCTTTCATTTTTCGCTTTAATAAACCAATGAGTTTTGTCAACATTTTCATATGAAGCATAAAATCAGTTCCTCATTGAAAGTGGCATCAATGCTTGAAAGTGCATCATTACATTAGAAACCACCTGAGTCAGCAAAAGCAGAATTTAATTTTGATAAGTGTTGTGTTTTCTTTTATGGTGTCTTTTTTTGGCCTATGATTTAAACTGCCCTTTAAATGCTTACTAGCCTTCAGATAGCTTCAGTGAGATTTCTATTTGTTTTTGACTGGGTGGCATCACCAACTTAAGTAGTAATTGTTAAACAACAATAATTACTAAAGAAAATATCAGATTCCAAAAAACACATGTGTAGAAGCATCTATATTAACCCCATACTCCAGGTTTAGCATAATAATTTTACCTTTGAAGACAAATTTTTTTGCTGCTCTTCTTATGCCACTTCTCTCACTTGGCAATGTAGTGGGATGATATTCACCAGTTCGTTTATAATATGCAATCTGTTTAAGATGAAGGTCACCATTTTTTCCGCTACGGACCATTGTTAACCTAGGGAAAGGTATTTAAAGATATAATTTAAGTGAAAAGCTAATTTAGTTGCTATTTCAGTTCAGGCTTCTGTCATGTTTCTGCTTATAAATAAATTTAGCTTTCCCATAACATTATCTATGAGAAAGATAATTGCAGTACAATAAGGAATAGAGTGATGTATATGAACTAAAATATTCAAATGCTATTTTGAGATACATCATGACAAATTATCTTGTCTCTTTCCATGCGATAAGAAGTGCTGAAAATTTTCCATGTACTGGGGGAAAAAAAGGAAATGATCAAATACACTTCAAAAAGTCTTGTTTAAAGTCTCTCTAATTGTCATCAACTGCAATGTTACTTAAATAAGATAGACCTGTTATGTGACATTTAAATAAATGAGAATAGGTTATAAGGGAGAAAATATAGTTTTATATTACTTCTAAATACATTCATGGTCATTGCAAAATGAAAAAAAAAACTACTCAAATCATATATGAGAAAGCTATATTTTAAAATGTTCAAATGACAGAAGATATTTATCTATGCCAGGTCTCAAACCCTTCCTAACTGTATATGACCTGCTCTTTCTTGAACAGAAATGATTTTTGGTCTTGTGTATACTTTATATTATAAAGAATAATCTTGCTTGGAAAAAAAATCTTATTCTCTATTTTAGACCCTAAATAATAAGGGAAACTTTAAAAAGATAAAACTTTCCTTTCATATTTTCAGTTGAAAGTAACTACTCCATGCTGTTATTTTCAGGTTGCCACCACCCATCCCGATCCATTTTTAGCCTTTTTCTCCCTGCTGCTATGCCTATGAGATTGACCCTTACAGACTATACTTACAGTGGCAAAGTAGAACACAGGAGAAGAAAGAGGTCAGGATATCAAGATATTTATTGCCCTATTCCTTCCTTGGTTTAAGCTGCAACCCTCTACACAACTACAGTCCCTGTCACTCACCCATCACCACCACCACCACTGCCACCGCATCTTTACTGCCTCTAGTTCTCACTGGAATTCTGTAATATCATTTATTCTCCTTGCTCCTGCAGCTGGAGAGGTGCTAACTATTTCCAGAGGTTGCTAATCTCCAGGTGACAGGTTGATTTCTTTTGATCCTGCGTCCAGATGAATGTCAACAGTTTCTTTATTAAGTTTTTTTTTAAATTCCAGCAACGTATGTCTTCTGTTTCCTGTGGGAGCTCTGGATATTTTAAATGCTTAAAATTTTGAAATTCTAAAAGCAATTATAGATATTTACCTACCACTAAAAAAATCTATGAATGAGACTAAAATATATTACTACAGAGAATGTTAGCACAAAGAACAAAAGACTGGGCCTATGAACCATAGCTTAAGTCAGCCTATTAAGTCTCTTCCTGTGATAACAGTTCTTTGCATATTCAATAATCATCTTTCTAATATGTTCATAACTTTCAGTGAGGATGCCACTGTATTTCCAACCATTCAATCTTATATTAGCATAAAGTATAAACCTTTAAAAGCAAAGGTTCTGCAGTGCTAATACAGTCCTATTATAACCTAAGATAACCTAAGTATCTAAGGTTCATTGCCACTCTAAAGTATTATATAACCAACAATTTGCTCTAATTTAAATACATTTTCTGTTAAATGTTAAATATATGAATTATTCATTTTATCATCCATGGCTGTACTGCAAAAAACAAATGTAGCTTATTAGTTTCTAAAACATCTAAAAATGAATGGATCAAAAAATGAATGGATCAGATTTTAAGACTTAGTATAAAGCTATAGTAAATATGACACTGTGGTAATGCATAAAGAAAGGAAAATAAATTACTGGAACAGAGCAGGAAGTCCAGATTTAGATCCACATATATTCAGTTAGTGAATTTACAGCAAAGGCATCAGTTCAATGGGGGAAAAGATGATCTTCTCAATAAATGGTGCTGGATATCTGCATAGGAAAAAAGGAACCTTAACCACCTACCTCACATTTTCCACAAAAATTAACTCCAGATAAATCATTAACCTAAATGTGAAAGGTAAACTACAAAGCCTCTAGAAGAAAACAAGAAAATATCCTCAAATCTTTGGGATAGGCCAAAGATTTTTCAAACAGGACACAAAAAAACACTATCAACAGAAGACAGAAACAAAAAACAAATAAACCAAAAACAAATTGGACTTCATCACAATCAAAACCTTCTTTTCATCAAAAGACAGCATTAAGAAGGTAAAACAGTTTACCACAAACTGAGTGAAGATATCTAACAAAGTACTCACCTCCAGCAAACATAAAGAACTTCAACAAATCAAAAAGAAAAGGACAAAATCCACTTTTAAAAATGGGAAAATATCTTACATGGCACTTCATAAAAGAGAATATCCAAACACATACACACACACACACACACATACACACACAGTAAGAAACAGAAAGAAAGAGAGGGGGGTGGGGGGAGGCAGGGAGGGAGGCAGGGACGGAGGGAGGGAGGGAAAAAAAGATGATATCCAAATGGCCAAAAAGCAAGTGCTTCACATGAACATAATTGTTCCTCAGGGCCATGGAAATTAAACCCACAATGATTTATAACTACATACCACCAGAAAAGCTAAAATTAAAACATGGACAACACCAAGCGTTGGTGAGGACACGGAGCAACTGCAACTCTCATTCGTTGCTTGGGGGAATGTAAAATGCTATCTATACATTCATATACTGTTACTAGGAATGTAAAATGCTGTAGCCACTTTAGAAAACAGTTTCTTCCAAAGCTAAACACATATCTATCCTAAAGACTTGACAATTCTAAGTTTATACCCAAGAGAAGAGAGTATATGACTACCAAAGGTTGTGTACAAAAATGTTCACAGCAGTTTTATAGTCAAATTAATCCCAAACTGGAAAGAGTAAAGGAATCATGAGGTCTTGTACACTCAGTCCTTGTCCTATAGCTACTTCTATTGTTCCCCAGGTCCATATTGCTCTAGATCAGTGCTTTACAAACTATCTGTGGAGTACTAGTCCCTTCCCCTCCACCAATCTGTCACATAAGACCCCTTGATGCCTTGTCTTTCATGTTATCCTCACTACAGTCCCTGTGCCAAAGGATTCTGTGGCAAAGTTTCACCCTTGATAAATTTTCAATAAGGCTTGTATGGTTTCAAGAGGAGAATAAGGACTAAGTCTGTCTACCTATTCATTTGCCTGCCATTCTAGCTCTGTATTAACCTTTTCAACTCTTAAAAAAAAAAAAAAAAAAAAAAAATCCTTTTTCTTTGCATTCTAATTTCACCTCAAGGATAGAATGACATAGGCTTTTCCAAGCCCAAAAGACAGGGACCTACCCCTTCTCAGTTTAGGTTAGATTACTATTGTCTCTATTCTGCGAAGTTTGGAATTAATATACTACGTATAATACCACATTATAGTATTACCTTAATGGCTCTTGGGACCATCAATGTTCTAAATCATTTAAAAGAAATTCTGGAAAAATCTTCTAGCTAGATGAGAGCATGGTATCTGTGGGAAGATGAGGTTTACAAAAGGAAGGTAAACTCCCTTTCAGAGCCGAATAAAAGTTGCAAAACTTTCAGAAGGGCCTTAAAAGGAAAAAGGGAGAAACTTTCTCAGGCCTGTAAAAAGCTCAGAGGAGCAAATGATCAACCTTTCATACCTTAGAGAAAGTAAATGCCCCAGAACATGAAAGAAGTGGGGTTAATTATAAACTAATGGGAAAAAACTAGCCATTGGAAAAATGAGTGTCTGCTTAAGCCATAGTGGCCTCCAAATATTGCTTAAAAACCCCTCTGCTCCTTGAGATGGTCGTTGTCCATCATCATCTCATCGTATGTCCTGGGTGAGTCCAATGAACTGGAGAATAGGTGTTGCAAATCTGTTGAGATTCAGGGCCCAACTGGTACATGGACAGCCCAAAGAGTTAAGTCTCTTGGACATACACCTATCAACTCTAGTACTAACTAAAGTTCAAACTGAAGGAGCAGAAGAGCCATGTGTAGGGAAACCACAAGTGAGTCCAATTCTGTCACACTAGGGAGCATAAATTCCAAAGTAGGGCCCACTGGCAAGGCACCAAACTCCTGAGTTATCTGCCCTGCCTATAGTGTCTGGATGCCTCCAGAGGCCTCAGGAGTCCTGCTATATGAGGCAATATTTACTCTGGCAGTCAATGAGATCCTGCTGAGACGTGCATAAGTGTAACCTCTGGAATGACCTCTCAACTCACTTTGAAATCTCTTAGCCATATAAACTCATTTGTCTTTACCCTTTCCCCCTTTTGGTCAAGGTCTTTTTCCAGTTGCATTGCTAGTTGGTGCTTGGTAGTAATCCCTCGGTGCCAGTGAGGCTCATCCCCGGGAGCCATGTCCCACACTGGGGGGAAGGTAATGCATTTATATGCTGAGTTTGGCTTAGAGAAAGGCCACATTTGAGCAAAAAGGAGGCTCTCAGGAGGTAACTCTTAGGCACCCTATAATCCTAGGCTAAGTTTCAATTTCAAAAGTAAAGGTTCATAAGCACAGTCATCACTATTAAGGGCCTATCAATGGTCCGTCCGTCCTTCACTAGTCACTGCCCCTATACTCAGGAGATTCTTGCTGTCCCATTAGAGATTGTGGCAAAGCTCCCCAGGATGGGAATTCGATTTTCTTTTGGTTGTGTGAAACTCCACCCACTGTGACAATGCACCACAAACACTTGAACACATTCATATGCCTTATAGGTATGGCTCAGGTGAACCTCCTTCCATGCATTCCCCATCTCTGACACCCTGTACCAATGATCCTACCCTGCCACAGTTGTAACCCTTCTGTGATCCAAAACTTCTTCAAAATTGAAGCCAACAAAATAACCAAATACAATTAATAGGAAAATGATATAATAATGATAGTTTTAAAAATAACTAGTAAAATACAATTTTTTTAAAAAGTTTGAAATGATAGAAAAATAAAAATATATAAGATTAAAATTTTTTTTTATATTGTGTCTTTCATCACTGTAAGATCTGTTGTCTTGTATGTATGGTGACATTTTCTCCCGTTTATTTCCCCAGTGTCTTATTTTTTTTCATTTTGTCTTCAAAGAAGCTTTAAGTTACAGAAAAGTCACATATAGAATATATGTGATTCCCATATACCCAACATCCTCCCTCTTTTGCCCTTTCCCTTATTAATAACATATTACATGTGGAAGGTACATTTGTCACAACTGATGTACAAATATTGAGACACTGCCATTAACCATGGTCAATGATTTACATTATGGTTTACATTTTGAACTGTACACCTTTACAGATTTTGATGAAGTTTAACGTGGTTTGTATCCATCATTGCAAGATCATGTAGAACAATTCCATTGCCCCCAAAATGCCCCTTGTTCCATCTATGCTATTCCTCCTTCCCCCTCCCCTGTGAATGTTCATCCAACATTCTATTGGATGAATATACCACCAAAATTAACTCACTAAAGGACAAGATTCATAGCTCCAAGTTCCCAGTTGGAAATGGGATACCAGAAAATCTTTTTTCAAATTCTTTAATATAAGGAACATATGAGTGCATTCAACTATCTGAGCCATTAGAATAGTTTTGACAGTCTGACCTAAAATAAATACAGACTCCACTTCAAAAAGTCTATTTACTGAAATTAACTTTTCCACTTGCAAATCTTTAACTTTTCAATAACTAAAAATAGATCAAAATGGAGTAAATGCTCTCCTCAGAGTATTAAGGGTCAAAGGATAGAGGAATTATTTGTGGTTTATTTGTAGCCTTAGTGTAGCAATGGATATTGAATAGATGCTTCAATTTAAATATGTAAAACCATAAGAAGCTCCTTTAACTTGTAAAGTTATCTCTCTTAAAGATAATGGGATTTACCTTTAAAAAAAAAAAAACTAGGAGTGCCACAAATGTATTTTAAGTTTATTTAATGAAAAACTGTTCAGATATTTCATAACCTGTTAAATTGTGTTTGGAAAGATACTCTACAAATAATGAAAAGACATGACATGTGATGAGTGTATGTTTGATTATTATAATTGAGTACAGTTTGTTTTTAGTATAAAAGACAGGGTGACAATGAATATCTGTGTATGCAACTAAAAATTAATTATATAAGATAATCCGTTTTTAAACCAAGAAATTTTTTCCTAGCAGTTTTAAGCTCAAATAAGAAACACATTTACACTGACAGGAACAAGTCATAGAATTAAGAACGTGAAAGAAGTTCATGCCTGAGGGTAATATCTCAATAGAAAAAAAAACCTAAAAGGTCTCAGTGTAAAATATAGCCTAGTGGGAAGAATAAAAGTCGAGGTGTGGGAGATGGGGGGAGGGAGTAGAGGGAATCTCTGTTTTCTTTGATAAGGCTCATTTTTGGAATTGCACATTTTTCCCCCTCAAAAATTATGTACTCCAAATTTCGGAGTTTGTAGTAACTTAAATTAAATTTAAAATTTCAACATTAGAAATACGTGATAAAATTAAACTAGAAAGTGTACTGCTTGTCTTAATTTTAAAGATTATAATTTTGTGTTGCATCAGTAGTAGTAACAACAGTGACTACAGAATGTGAAACTGGGAATTTGGGAAAAGGCATGTTTGATTCCCCATAAGAATTTGGATTTCTGCACTAAAGCTAGCTTAAGTTTTACTTAAATGTGATATAAAACATAGGATTCCACTGAAATATACTGCATCTGAAATGGTTAAAGTGGCGTCTTTTAATAAATACTTCTAATAAGATTCAGAAAATCTAGATATTTTATGGCTCTTTAGAAAGATTTCCATTTAAATTTCCTGAGTATAGTTTAAAGGTGTAATATCTGAAACATTTTCTATTTTTTTAATGTGAAATTTTTATTAAAGAATAACATATATACAAGGCACACATATAAAAAATATACAACAATGAATTTTCAGTTAGCATACCTTTGTAAGAAAATAACTAGAATCCTACAATCCCCTCCCCCTCTCAACCTGTCCTTAACTCTCCCCTCCCCCAAACAAATACAACCCCATTATTCTAACTCTTAACAGCATAGATTAATTTTGGCCATTAAAAATGCTTAATATTGATGGAATCATATACTTTGTAATTTTTTGCAATTAGTTTTTTTCTTAACCTTCTTTTGTGAAATTCATATATGCAGTAGCATGTAGTTGTAACTTGCTTGTTTTCATTACTGTATAACATTCTATTGGATGAATATACCATAATTTATTTATCATTCTACTGTTCATGTCCATTTGAGTTGTTTCTAGTTTGGAGCTAGCTGTTATGAATAATGCTGCTATGAACATTCTTGTAATTCAGTGATACTCAAACTTTAGTGTGCCTGTAATAATCATCCGAGGAATTTACTAAAAATGCGTATTCCTGGATGCCAACCTTAGACATTCTGATTCAATAAATATAAAATTATATATATATAAAAATACAAAATTATTTGTGTATATACACATACATTCAAATTCTGAATTTTAAAGTCTTCAGGGGAAACTTTAAAAGCCTTTAAAAGTATTTACATGAATTGTTCCTTGCTGATCATACAGAATGCTCACTGGTACTGGGTGAAGATAATGTTAATTGTGAGGATCATTTGAATTATAAACATATAGCATGATATATTAGTAAGGGAATGTTGTACATCATAAAACAAAGAGCTTGTAGCTTAGAAAAGGAAGCAATTTAAATCAGAATAGGCTTTGACAGAATTAAAAATATATTGAATATGCGAAAATATGTGGTTCTGATATTATTAGAAATTAATAATGGGAGGTATAATTGGTTTCTTCAGACAAAAATCATGCTATCAATCTAGAACTTCTAACTATGTATTGACATCACTATAGATGTACCAGATTATAGTGAAATGAAACCACCATACAGAATTTTAGAGACTGAGCTCTTTGAGGCTTTTTGCTTCTTTTTCCTCAATTTCCTCTTCTTCTAAGGACACCAATTGCATGTTGCATTGTATTAGGGCCACCCTAATGCAATTTGGCCTCAACTAATCATATCTTCAAAGACCCTATTTCCAAATAAGTCTACATTTACAGGACCAACGGTTAGGACTGGAAAATATCTTTTTGGCGGACACAATTGAATCTATAACATCCTTTCACAGGTGTGTTATTCTCAACTTATGTTTATAAGGGCTATCAGTTTTCATGGCTCTGTAAAGAATAAAACATTTAAACAAATGATTATTTGCTTTACATATATACCTTGAAACTTATTTAGACTATCAATCTTCTCTAGCATATGTTTATTTTCCAAATGATTTACTTGCCAGAATAGACACTATCAGACTGCTTCTGGGTATTGCCACAGCCTACCAATGACTAGCTTGGCCTCTACAATGTGGCAGAACACATAAGCCTTACAGCTTTTTCTCTCAATAATCTCCTCTATATAACTATAATCCCATTCCAACCATTCTCTGGACCTTGGTTTACATCATCATTTTTTTCTGTGATGGCCTATTTTTCAAATTCTACCAGATCAAGTCTAATTCATCCTTCAAAATAAAGCTCTAGCTCTTCAGTGAAACAAGCCCTCCATGATCACTGAATTATAAGTGATCTTTACCTCTCTTGAACTCTCTTATAAACCTATTGTGGCACTTCCCATATTTTATCTTCTATTAGAGTCAGTTGTTTGACCATTCATCTATATGATCTTTTGTTTGCTCATTCATTTACCAAGTCTTTATACATTCTAGGTGATGGGAATAAAAAACTAAATGATGAAATCCCTGTCCTCAAGGAGTTTATAGTCTAATGACAGGAAGAGACAAGTATATCTGCAATTTTGTCATACAGAAAGGTATTATGACAGAAGTATGCAAAGAATGCTATAAAAAGCAGATTTGTAGAGACTCAGATTCACTTATGGAGTGAGGTAAAGTATCTTGGATGAGGTAGAAACTTGAACTTCATTTCATTGCCGTTGCCTGAATTCAGACTCATATCCAACCTTGCTTCCCCAGCCTCTGGCATAGTTCCTCTCCTTACTGCAGCTACAGTTGTCATCCTGAAACACCAACATTATCACAATACTCACCTACCTTGAAGCTATTGCCTTCCTGATGATACCTAAACTCTTCAGTCAATATACAAGGTTTTTCTTTACTAACCTCTTCAAGCTTATAGGCTTATATTTTGGCATGATATTTCAAACTCTAAGCACTATTTACACAACAAATCGCCATATTTCTTCAAGTATTCCATGCAGTGTGCTCACACCTTTTCATTGATACTTTTGCCTAGAATAGACCTCATTTCTATCCCCCCAAAAGCCACTTATTTTTCAAAACTCAGGCTAGATGCTATTTCCTACAGCATGTATTTTCTGTCCACCCTCACCTGTGATAACCTGAATTTTGAAGAACACATAAGAGTTTTAAGATTAGATTTCTATTCCACAACGTCCATTTTGCAGTAATATGGAAGAGAGATTGAGGTGGAGGTGGGAGGATCAGTATAGATCAGCTAGAGTACTACTGAATAATTAAGGCAATAAATGATGAAGTTCTTAGTTAAAGCACTGTAAGTGGAAATGGAATTTTATAAGAAATGTAACTGGCTGGAGGTATGGAATGGATCACTTCTGGAGTTCTGATTTAGGAGAAATGCTGAGTATTGAATATGTTGTGTTCCACTGATGGATGAACTTGTATGGTAGTTGAAATTAAGGCAATAGAAGAAAGATAACATGGAAAGTGTACAGAGTAAGAAGACTGGGCCAAGCAACTAGGTCTTAAATATTTAGGACTTAAATATTTAAGTCCTAAAAACTTAGTAGGCAACTTGAAAAACATAATACATATAAGTAGAAAGAAATAATTACATTTTGATTTCATTCTTAAATAACCATGATTGTTTACTAATAGCATGAGTCCCCTGTTGGTCACTGTACTTCTTAAACCTTGGAATCAGATTGGACACTGCCACTCTCATTTCCTCTTCCACACTGATTTTCATGTAGTACTTGTTTTATTACCCCAGCAACCACCAAAAACAAAACAAAACAATAACAAAAGCAAAAAAACCCACACCACACAAGCAAAACAAAAAACAGTTTTGTAAAGATACAAACTAAAGGAATGTATGTAAGCTAATGGTGAAACTGTAAACTACCTCAAGCTAGCAGCCCATACAGTGTCTGAAAGATGTTGCATATTACTGTTTTTGTTGACAATTTAAGATATCCCACAGCACTCCCATGAGTTTGCCATGATGCTCTAGAAAGCCTTAGCACACAGTTTAAGAACTGTGGCATAAAGGCATTTGGCGTTAACTAAATACACAGTAAATTCATGAATTTACATTTTTGAATGTGAAGGAAAGTTTATAGACTGATAACTAGACACTGATATTTATAAATTATAGGTTCTCTGAGTTAAAGAATAATTGTTTTTGGCAATCCTTTAATTGGAACTGAAGAAATCTGGTAGATAATGCTAATAATAAGCTCTATAACTGCAGAACAGAAAGCATCAATCAGGTCAGTTCCTCATTTCTCTTTTCTAAGCTCTTCCTGAATAAAGAAAAAAGAGGCAATTTCACAAAAGAATTAGTTTGTTTCATTTTCTCTTTGTGAAAATTTGTATTACTTCTTGAAACATAAACAGCATTGTAGGGGGTATGTATTTTCAGTTTCCAAAAAGTTTATGAAATAAGGCTTTCTAATGTGAAAGAGCAATTATTATTAATAACAGGGCCTACTGATTTCATTATTTCTACTCTTTGGCACCTTTCACACAAATATGAATACTCCAAAGAATCATAAAGTAAATTCTATTTCCAGAAATAAATATGAACAGATTTTTAAAAAATAAAATATATCATATGTAACTGTTGGGCATTATTTATGAATTCCAAAATAGATACTGGATCAAGCTTGTAAACTGGTCTGTTCCTCTGGGTGTGAGTAAATTATGATTAGGGCCTTGATTGGGCCACGTCAGTAGGGCATTGAGTCCCTGCCCCTAGGTGGGTGGGGACTCACAGATAAAAGACATGGCAAAGGACAGAGTTGGAGTTCTGATGCTGCGTTTTTGAGCTGGAGACCCGGGAAGTAAGCACACAGAGGAGCTTGGTTGTGAGGAAGGAGAAAAGGCCCCAGGAAAAGACATGAGCCATTCGCCTGATAGTCTGCTGCTGGCCTTGTGGAGAGAACAAGCAGCTGAACCCAGAGAGAATCAAGCCCTAGGGAGAGAGACAAAGCCTAGAGAGCCTGACCATGGAGCCTTAAGAGTTAGAGGAAGGCTGAATGTTGGCAGCCATCTTGCTCCAACACGTGGCAATAGACTTTGGTGAGGGAAGTAACTTTTGCTTCATGGCCTGTTAACTGTAAGCTTCTACCCCAAATAAATACCCTTTATAAAAACCAACTGATTTCTGGTATTTTGCATCAGTGCCCCCTTGGCTGACTAATACACCATACACTGCACACAGAAAAATAAGATACTGACCCAAGAACGCACAGAATATAGCACTTCATGAAAGGGCCCAGAGACCACGATTCAACCTTCCATTTCCCAGATAAGGAAAAAAACTCCAACGGTTAATTTAGATAGAAATCAACTGGTTAAGTATAACAGTCAACAATGGAAGTTCTTTCTTTCTGAAAAACAAACACAAAACAAAACAAAAAACACATAGAAAAATCCCACACAAGCATCTCTGTAAAATGTAGAAAGCTGGAAAAAGATTCACTCCCACCCTAACAACAAGAAGCTGGATAAACTCACTAAGATGTCAATTCTTCCCAAACTGATTTATAGATTCAATATAATCCTGATAAGCTTTTTTCGTAGAAATCAACAGGTTGATTCTAAATTTTATATGGAAAACCAAAGGACTTAGAAGAGTCAGAACTTTGAAAAACAAGAACATAGCTGAGGAATTCATATTACTTCATTTCAATACTTTTATAATGACAGGAGTAATCAAGATAGCCATAGATCTATGGAATAGAAGAGAGTGTCCAGGAATAGAGCCTCATAGATATGGTAAATTGATTTTCAACAAAGGTGCTAAAGTAATTCAATGGAGAAGGGACAATCTTTTCAACAAACGATGCTGGAACAGGTGAACATTCATATGTAAAACCATGAACCTCAACTCAAACCTTGTACCATAAGTAAAAAATTAACTCACAATGGATCATAGACATAAATGTAAAACCTAAAACTATAAAGCTTCTAGACAACAACAAAGAACAAAATTTTTGTGAGCTTAGGTTAGGCCAGTATTTCCTGGATAGGAAACAACCATTCATAAAAGAAAAAATTAAAACTTCTGCTCTTTTAAAGGTTAAAAAAAATTAAAAAAGAAATCACAGACTAGGAGAAAATATGTGCAGTACACATATATGATAAAGAACTTGTATGTAGAACTCATAAAGAACCCTCGAAATTCAGTAAGAAAACAAACAACTCAATTTAAAAAAACAAGTAAAAGATTTGTATACTCTTAAGCAAAGAAGATATATGGCTGGCAAATAAATACATGAAAAGATGTTCAGCATCATTAGAGTTTAGGAAAATGCAAATAAAAATTATAGTGATATCACTACTCATGGCAAAAAGACAAAAACAAGACCAAACTATACTTGACAACACCAGGTACTACCAAGGTTATAGAGCACTGCTGTACAGAATGCAAAATGGTGTAAATACATTGGAAAACAGTTTGGCAATTTCTTATAAAATTAAACATAAAATTATCATGTGGTCCAGCAACCCCATATATATGTGAAATATATGTCCACAGAAAAACCTGAACATGAATGTTTCTAGAAGCTTTATACATAATAGACAAAACCTGAAAACAATCCAAATGTTCATCAACTGGTGAATGGATAAATAAATTGTGGCAGATTCATGCAGATTACTACTCAGCATTGATATGGTACAAACTAGGAATACACTGAACAAATGAATGAATCTCAGTTATTATGCTAAGTGAAAGAAGTCAGGCACAAAAGGGTGACTATTTATATGACATCTGGAAAAGTCAAAACTATAGGGGGCCCAGAAACAGTATAAGATTAGGCATTGCCTAGGTTGGAGGTGACTACCATAGGGCTTGAGGGAACATTTTTAGGTGATGGAAATATTCTATACCTTAATTATAGTGGTGCTCACAAATTTATATATGTTTGTCAAAATGCCTTCAAGTGTACATTTAAAATGTCTAAATTTGGTGTATGTAAATTTTACCTAAGACTGACTTAAAAAAAATGGAACATTAAAAAAATTCCCACATAGCTATATAATTTGGCTTTCAAAGCAATTTAAAAAAAAAACTGCAAAAACATTTATATATTATTGTGATGATTCTCACAACTATTAAGTACATATTAGTACATCCATTTTATAGGTAAGAAAATAAAGGTTCACAGAGCTTATCTAATTTACTCAAGACAATACAAATAGTGCATGAGCTAATATTTGAACCTTGGTCTGTCTTGCTCCAAATTTCATTTTAGTTTTGCTTCCCTGATATAGTAATAACTGAATTACTTGTCATCCTCAGCTTTCATAATAGTTGGTCAGGTCTCTCTGCTAAGACAACTTACGAAGTGGTTTTGTAATTAATTTTAATTGGAAAAGTCTTTTTCATTTTTTGTGTTTACAATGTTTAATATAGTGTTTTGCACATAGTAGACATTCCACTATATGTGAGGAAAGGTAGCAATGAATAACAAAATAGCAAATATCCCAACAACAATTTATATTTCACTTCAGAAAACATTATTTCATTTGTAAATATATATGGCTTTACAATTAGGATGCATTTGAAAAAGCATGGAATTTAGAGGAGTCAGAATTTCTGGCATGATGCTTACTTAAGTCTCAGTATCTATGTTTGGAAAAAGGAGGACTTTCCTTTTTCAATTATGAGAACCAATGATATAATGGATTTGAAAAGTCCTTTGCAAATAGTAAGGCAATATATAATTACTCTTATAATTAAGTATTATCATCCATATCAGGCTGTTTAAAGTAACAGAGAACTCTTTCTTTTCTCAAAATCTTTAACTTCAAGGAAAAATATTTTTAAATCTTTTTTCATTAACTGATTAATGCTTTATAGTGATGTTTACTTATAATGTTTTACTGCTAACATGGAAACCCAGAGGACTCAGGATTTGTATACTTTATGAGTTTATATAGTCTAGTGCAATTCACAAGCTTGTGGCCCTGACAGTAGAGAGATAGATAACAGAAATATAAAATGCATCAGAAAGAAAAATCAGTTCACAAAAGCCATGGTCTTTTAGATAGATGGTTAAAAATGTTGCTGCTGATAATATTTGCTATTTAGGCACAGGTATAGCTTAAAGAAAAGTTCTTTTCAAACTGTATTCACTGTTGGTCCCCAGAAAATGTTCACGTGGTAGTTAATATGAGAATATGGATTCCAGCTTTTGACATTTAGAATTTTTAAGTTACAATATTCAGAACAAGGATAAAAAAAAATCTTTCTAGATCCAAAGATTATAAAGCAAAGGTATCGCTTTCAAGAGAGAATTAAGTGGTATGTGTTGTATAAATGAAGATTATTTTGGGTCTTCTTTGGACATACATGCTCATATTTTCATGAATATTTGTTAAATAATTTACTATGTATCAAAACACATAAGAATTAGAAAAGGCAGAGAAGATAGCTGATTACAGCCTCCGGTTTTGGAAGTGAAATGCCAGGGTCATATTTGATTGAGCTTTTTACACTATTATCTCTGTACAACATAAAATCAACAAATACCTGCGTAAATGCTTATTGCCCAATTCCTTTAGTATTTTTACCTGTGTAAGCAAAAAAGTAAGGCAGTTAAGTATTATTTTAAATAAAATTGGGATTTGACTGTTTCACCAAGTCAAAAACCATTAAGGTTAACAATTTAAGCTGCTTCTTTAAAAAGTTATGGAAATATACGTTTCCCAACTTAAACTTTAAACCTATACTATTTCACTAAGCACGTTAACTTGGGATCAGAATTCTGACTTTTAAATTATTCCATTTTAATCTTTTAAAAAAATGACAATTTTTTTGTTAACGCTAGACTAGGGAATCTAAATACACGAAACACTTCTCTAGAATATGCTTCACTTTAGCATGTACATTTGTTTAACAAAAATGGCTTCGTCTACCATTATGCAAACACATGAAACCATATGTGATATGTGAATTTCTGTTTTGAAAATTACTCTTCAATTTTGGCTATAAAATGCCTATTTAAGGAAACCACACAGTGATAAGTGAATTCCCTTGAAAAACACATGACAGGCTTTCCCCTTGAACTTCAGTTTCTCCCCGCACAGGAGATTTTTGGGGAAAAAAGTAATATTCCAGACTAAATGACAACTATGAGAAAATAACGGGATAATTCTTTAAGACAAGTGCCGCTCTCAACTTTTGAACTTGCTCTAGCGTTGGGAGTATCGGCTACTATTTTAACGGTGAGAATGCATTTCAGGAGCGCCTTCAGCGGCTCGTTAACTCATTCTTGAGTACAAGGTCCAGCTACACATTGCACAAGCAGGAAAAGGAACATTTACTAAAACTCGGTAACACCGAGTAGGCACCTCCCAGGCCAGGCAATAGAACTCGCCCCTTCTCAGCTCAGCTCGCGCAGGACGTCGCAACGCCCAAAGCCCTCCTGCCCCAAGGGCGCCTGCGCAATGTCCACAGCGTCAATTAAACTTTGTCCAGTCGAAGGGAATGTTTTTGAAATTATCAAGTCACGTCTTACGTTAAAAGTCAGGAGGTATGACAAAGCACACCAGAACGACCACTCACCGAGGTGGTCCTAAATGCAAACGACAGGATTTAAGCTTCCTCTAGCGACTTATCTGGTGCTGCCGGAAGCGGAACTACCCGTGTCGTTAAGGGGGCGTGCTTATGCGTGCTGCGGGGCCTCCTTCAAAGATTTGGCTCTTGCCGGAAATCGTTCCGTCCGGTGGCATTTCTGAGTGAGACCCGAGGCTGGCGGGGAAGAGGCGTGGCCGAGATTCATGAGGTAAAGTAGTGCTCGAGATAACTGTGGGTCTCTTCAGCGGCTACTGAAGGAAGAAGACAGATCCACGAATGCACCAATAGCTAGAGTCTCTTGATGAACATCTTTTGCTCCTTACATTCCCTGTAATAAAGGGGAAACCGAGACCTGAATGGACTCGGTCATCTCCAGCAGCTCGCGTGACGACCGCAGCCGTGGCAGGTGAGGGCACCGAGACCGGAGGAGAATCCGGGATGCGGAACCGAGTCGTCCGAAGGCTGCGGCCACTGTTGGGCAGTTGTTTTTCTCCTGCTTCGCTCTGCGGAGCCTAGACGCGAGGTCCTCGGAAAGGCTTGTGCCTTGGAACGGCAGCGTGGGCGTAGAGGACTAACTGAAACCCTGAAAGCGCCTTTGGTGTCTTGATTTCCATTGCTTTTTCCCTTCCCCCTCCCTATTGTTTCCCTTTTTCATTTATTGCGTTTGGGAAGCCAGATCTTTCAACTCAGCTAAAAGGAATAACTGTCGGGCTGGTACTACAGGCTATCGTCTTCCTCCACCAAAGTGGGCATCCTTGAGTTTGGGGACTGCTGTGGGATGGCTAGTTTAATTTTCATTCCTTAGTCTTCATCCCTCAGCTTGTCGCCGCTTTCACTCCCATTTCAAAAGAACAAGAAAGCCCTCTGCGTTGCAGCTCCCCGTAGTAAGGACGGAGGCAGCAGGTTACTGTCGTACCTGATCGGTTGGGGAGGGTGTTGCATCCTCGCGCACTTTGAGGCACAGAAGGATCAAAGGTGGTGACCGGTTGGATCTCATTCACTAGATTTTCCACCACCTCCTGGGACTTTGCCTCCTTTGGAGTCCTATGGGTAGTAGTTTTGCTTTATCGTGCTGGAAATCTTCGCTGGTGGAAGTAGGAAGCATAGCCGACTTCAGCATCTTGCTACACCGGGGCAAGGTTTTGTTTGCTATTGAAAATTCCTCAATTAAATATCCAATTTTTGCTTCAAGCAGATAAAGTAATAACTATTCCTGCCAGTAATTGAGTCCTTACATGTGCCAAGTGCTTCACATATTTTCTCACTCTTCTCAATTCCATGAGGTTTAATGGGTTATGATCCCCATTTTTTGGAGGTAGAACTGAGGTTTAGAGAGGTTAACTAACTCGCTCTAGGTTTTTCTACTAGTAAATGACTGAAACTGTATTAAGAAACCAGAACTTGTTTCACTCCTTAACTTGTTTTTTTACTATTACGCTTCCTCAATTCCAATTTCTTCACTAATATTTTCAATGGCTGAATAGTCATTCATTAAAAAATATTTCTGTGCCTACTTATGGGTTTGACAAAAGATAGGCATGATCCTTGTCTTCATAAAGCTTCAGAATTCTAGGTGGGTTCCTGAAGGCACCTATAGAAAGAACTATAATGATGGCTTGGAAAGATTTTAAGTTGAAGTAAGGGAGGCTATGAATAGTAACCGGAACTGACTCGTGGATGATCCAAGGTGTTCTTTTAAGGAATAGGTAGCTTTGGTCCACAGTCAATAAAGGTATGAAGAAGATGGCTGTTTAAGATGACTGTTTATCCCAGGTAGTAGTGGTCGTGAGTCTCAAGCAGTGTGGTAAGACTGGAAAAAATGTGATGAGATCTTCAGCAGCAGTGGCAAAGAGGAGTTTCTGTGGCTTCATTAAATGGGAAATTAGGTACATTCTAAATTGAATTGTTTGTATTTGTTCTTTGCTAACCAAGTTTAGATCAGAAATCTTTCTTAATTATAATAACAGCTAACAAAATAACAGCTAGCATTTACTGAGTATTTACACATGCTTTTGCTATGCTACAGGCATTGCCAAATAATCTTCAAAACAAGAGAGATTCATTAACTTGGTGAAGGATACAGAGCAGCGTAACTACTTTCCAACCCAATTTTGTCAAAGTCTACAGCAATGGTTCTCAAAGTGTTATTCCCAGATCAGCAACAGCAGCATCACCTTGGAACTTCTAGAAATGCAAGGTATCAGCTCCCACCCCCCACACTTTCTAGTTTAATAGTTTAACAAGCCCTCTAGGTGATTCTGATGCATGCTAAAGTTTGAGAACCACTGCTGTAGAGTGGGCACTTTAATAGCATGGTACTAATTTCAAATTTAGAAATCAAGGTCAAAGTAGAGTTTGTCTTTCACATAGATTTAAAAAGATTCCCAACCTGCATATGCATATGATAAAAAAAATGCTGATTCAGAAAATTTGGTCCAGGAATTTGTTTTTACCATTGCTATAGAAAAGGGTTCTTAACCAGGGTTCCATGAACTTGAATTGAAATTCAAAAAAAACATTATTCTTGTGGGGACATGTGGGTGTGATATATTTATTAAATAATACACAGTATAGTGTGGACTTAGTAAGGGATCCGTGGTTTTCACCTGCCTGGCAAAGGGGTCTGTGGAACAAAAAAGGTTAAGAACCCCTGCTATAGAAGAAATCTTAAAAATAAAGAAATTTTCAACTCTGATCTTTAAATAATGTAGTATCTTTAAGGTCAGCCAGTTATATGTTTTGGAATTCATATCTGAGGATGTAGTTTGATTAACATGCTGAATAAGTTAGAAATGTTTATATGCATAAACTGTATGTGGTTCAGATTTCAGGGATTCAAGTGAAATAGCAAACCATTTAGAATGTCCTGGATTTCTTATAATCTTCATAAGATTTCATCTTGTACCACAATATATGAACTCCTTGAAGAGAGTGAGTGGATTAAAAAAAATAGATCTATTCCATAGCTTTAGTTTTACAAGAATTTATTAAACATTGCAATGCAGTAATAAGAACTTTTGGAGTCTTAATTTTTGCTCTTGAGAAAGCATGGTGACCTTTGGTTTAAAGTTCTATTTGGGTTCGAGTTCTATTTGCCACCCTGTTAGCTGTGTGATTATGGTCAAATTACTTGAAATTTCTGAGCTTCAAGTCCTCATTTATGATCAAATGATGTACATTTGTCTGTGTACTTCAAGCATTTATAAAATGAGCAAAATATACCCAATCCCAGGATTGCTGTGAGGATAATGGTTAAATCACAAAGTAGTAACTGTGTCTTAATTTTTTCATGTTATGATATTGTCTTACTTTGCCAGGGCTACTATAATAAAGTACCACAAACTAGCTGGCTTAAACAGCAGGAATTTATTGTCTCACAGTTTTGGAGGCTAGAAGTCTGAATCACGGTGTCGGTGGGGCCATGCTTCCCCTGAAGTCTAGGGTTCTAGTGGTGGCTGGCACTCTGACGTTTCTTGGCTTGTGCATTACTTAATCTCTGCCTTCATCACATGATGGCTGTCTCTCTCTATCTCCAATTGACTGCCCAAATTTCCTTTGTTTATGAGGATACTGACTGGTCATACTGGATTAAGGGCGCACTCTAATCCAGTTTGGCCTCATCTTGACTAATAACGTCTTCAAAGATTCTGTTTGAAAATAAGTTCACATTCACAGGACTGGGACTTAGGACTTGAACGTGTCTTTTCGGGAGACACAATTTGCATGCATAGGAAATGATAGTATTTGAATAGTATGCTGGAGAAATTGAAGAAAGTGCTGCTGGAGGTAACTGGGCAGGAGATTACAACAGCTTTACATACAGGCTGAGGAAATAAATTTCTTGGCATACTTATAATTCATTCATAGTGAGGAGACATGTTGGGAAGCTCTGAGTTAAATTAAGTACTTACAAATAAAAATGTTTAATAAATGTTCACTCTCTTGAGGCTTATAATGATTTAGAGAAATACATAAGACCCAAATAGTTACTAATCGTAACAGAGTAATAGGTGATTAAGGGTCAAAATAAATGATACAGAAAAGAAATCTTGAAAATTAAGGAAAGTTTTGTGTAGGAATATATATAGTGTACTTGAGATGTGACAAGCACTAGGAAGACAAAGATTCTGTTTCATCAGTTTTATTTCCTTTCTGTTGGATAATTCCCATCAATTCTCTTATAATTAATAGTATACTCTCTTAAACAATAAGGAATACATATTTTGCTTACCGTGTGCTAGGTATCATTTTACCCTCCCTCTGTCCCCCTTTTTTGGGTAGTATATTGGTTTTCACATTGTACTGCACATTGGAATCACCTGGGAAGCCTTTAAAACTACCTGAAGTACAATCCCAAACATTGTGATTTAATTGTCATGGAGTATGGCCTGGGCATTCAGATATAAGCACTTTTTATATATTTTCTTGTTTAATCCTTAGAGTAAGCTATGTGATAGGTACAGTTTACAGATGAGGAAATTTACTAATTTGTCCAAGGTCACACAGCTATTGGTCAAGAATTGAACCCAGGTATTTTGACTTAAGAATCTTTGCTCTTAACCACTAGTCTATTTAGCCCATTTGTAATATCTGTAAATATCTCACCTGTTAAAAGAGAATAGCATTAAAAAAAAAGAAAACCTTTCTTGACCTTACATCATTGTAAGGCCCAATTCCTCTGCCCACCCTTTATGGAAAAACGCTTCAAAAGAATTGTCTTTATATCCTGTCTCCACTTTTCTCTTTCCATTCTCTTAAGTGCAATCCAGTCATATTTAATAATACCGAAAAATATTACCATGACTTCTCAGTGGTCTGTATGCATCTAAACTACTCTGACTTTATTTTCTACCATTCGTCCTTTGCTTGCCTGCTGTGATCCAGCTACTATGGTCTCCATACTATTCTTTCAATGTGGGCAATATGCTAAACGTGCTTCTGTTTTAGGACCTTTATCTTTTTGTTCCTTGCCTGGAATGCTTTCATCATATAACCCCATGGCTAGTTTCCTCATTTAATTTAGATGTCTGCTCAAATGGCACCTTATTAGAGAGGTTTTCCTAACATGTTATATTTATTTGTTTGCCTACTGCCTCTCTCCAAATGAATGAATGAGGCATGGTTTCAGACCTGAGCTAATAAAAATATGAGGGTATTATATCTTTGTACTTCAAGCAGCATTGAAGACTGAAACAGTTTGGATAAGTGAAGAGAAAGAGACAGATCAGTCATTAACTCATACCTTTTTGAAAAAATAGAGTCCTTCCACAGTGAAAGTGTTTCTATACTGTCTTTCCCTTTAGAAGTCCAATTTGTAAATTTCATAGACATAAATCTCCCTAAAGCTTTATTGAGATCTTATCCTCCTTCCTTAGAAACTTATATGATGCATTTTACAAATAAAATAAAATTCACATAATCTGTTTGGGTATTCTATATTTA
>JAQZBX010007710.1:0-22871 GCA_029593785.1 Cabassous unicinctus | reverse complement strand
GCTAGTTTTTAAAATTTAATTTTTATGCATTTCAGTCCTTTCACAATGAACACTAAAATTAGCAAGTTTTTAAAAATCAATTTTCAGTTCTGCCTTTAAAACAGACTCACCACATTTTGTTAGAGTTATATTGAAAGTCTTAGAGAACACTTAAACTAGAAAGAAGCACAGTTTTTAAATAATGTCATAACGTGTATGCACACGCACACATATACCTATATATACACTGTTATACTGGATCTAGTATCTTTTCTTATCAACACCATTCCTGAAACAGTGCAACATTTGTTACATTATTGCATATTTCTGTTATCTATTTTGTTGGTGTGCTTATCACATTGAAACAGGAAATGTTGATTTAATTGCTGTCTTCATCCAAGACTATAACCACCTTAAGGAAAATGGCCATGTTTAATATGACTTCATATTTCTACCACCAAGTACTATGCTTCTCATAAAAGGTGAATAGTATTTGAATAAATATTCATTTTAACAAATAATGAGCAATAGTCATTCAATTAAATTTGCATGTTAGTAGGGAGTTTGGTTTATTAGAGTGGCTGTAGGAGCTGAGGTTTATTGAGTGCTTAGAATATGCCAAGTACTTGTCTTACTTAGCCATTACAGTTTACATGGTATTACTATACCCCCTTTTTTATTGATGAAGAAACTGAGACTCAGAAAGCTAGCCTAAGTTGCTGGTTATATAGTAACAGATTTAAACAGATATGTGGGACTCCAAAACACATACTCTTTCCAGTATGAAAGAGTAGGGCTGTTTTCAGATGGAAGGAATTAAAGTAAGAAGAAATCAAAGGATGTTTGCCTTATAATACAAAGCAGAACTAATATCAACTCATCCACTGGCAGCAAATGGTATAACACTTGGAAACTTTCTTTTGTTCTTTTTCAGAAGACATCTTATGTAAAACAGTACAAAAGGCAATTGGGATGAAAAACATTGATTTATAAAGTAAATTATGTTTGCTTTCATTCTTTAATTATAAATTGTTTTAAATTTCATGACAGTGTGAGCAACATAATTATAATTTTAAAGACGTATAAATTCAAGATTGGTTGGGTAAATGTTTCATAGGGAATAGCTTTAATGTTTCATAGGGAATCATTGATTTAAACTGGAATTAGGACTTTAGGGATAGCACTCTTGGAGTTATGTTTTACATTTCTACCTAGCAAATCATTCAGCACTTCTTAAGAATATTATGTTAAGTAATTTCTTGTATTATCAGAAATCAAAGGAAGCATTTAATACGTAATTTCATATTGGTAGATAATTAATTTTAATGTGACTAAGAAGCAAGTACTTATAAACATCTTTGGTAAGGTTGTATCACTGTAATAAGATAATTCTTAAACTGATGTTCATGGATATCTGGTTATATGGAAGAATTTGGATGTAAATAAATCACATAAAATTGCCTACAGAATTTAGTGCATATGTGCATTTTTTTCTGGGAAGAAAACCCACAGATTTGATTAGATTTCTTAAAAGGTTTTTGACTTCTAAAAGTTTGAACTGTTGTTTTAATGAAATCTTGTTTTCACTCTGATTAGAGTGATTTATAAATGATTTATATGTGAGGCCAAAATGCAAAATGGTTATGTTCCCTGAAACACCCATTTGCAAACTAAACTTTCATAAATTGAAGCCTTTTTATAATTGATTTAATGTAATTTCAGATTGACATTTAATTGTCAGTGTTTTTTTTTTTTTCAGGATATTATAACTATATAATATTAATTTTTTATATTGCACATTATAATTCTAACAATATCCTATCTGTTTTATGAATATAAATTATACTAACTACAATTATTAAAATTACACTGATTTACATTTTATGATCTTAAAATAATTTCATGCATCTGTTCTAGTTTGCTAAACTGCTGAAAGCTTATACCAAGCTCTGTTGGCTTTATGGGAATTTATTAGCTTACAAACCTACAGTTTTGAAGCTGTGAAAATGTCCGTATCAAGGCATCATCAACGTGATGATTTCTTCCTGAAAATTGGCTGTCAGACATCCTGGACTTTTCTGTCACATGGCAGCATTTGCTGGACTTTCCTTCCCTTCTGGGCTTTGTTGCTTTCAGCTTCTTGCTTCTGTGGCTCTCTCTCTCTCTGTCTGAATTTCATTCTCTTATAAAGGACTCCAGTAAGAGGTGTCAGTGGTTTTTAAATCCACATTACATTTTATCCTTTTCCATTCCATTAAAATATTACAGAACTATGTGGTGAGGGAAAGAGCTTTTTAAAAGTAACTTTGTTATAATTTGAACAATTTTCTACTAACTTGTCAGATATTTTTGGACTTGGGAAATTTAGTAGGTACTCTTGTTATTTTGCATCAGTTTGTCAAATGGCTAAGATGTAAATACTGAAAATCGGCATCTTAATTTTCTTTATTTTATGGAAGGAAAAGATTTTCATTTTGAATTATGCATCACCTTATTGGTGCTGGTTTTAAAGTGTCATTGGAAATTATTCTGATGTGTTTTTTGAAGTACACTCTCCAAAATTATTTTCATTGCATTTTAGGTAAAAATATTGCTGTATCGATTCAAGGAAGCAATAGCCTCACTGCCTTTGTTTTGTTGTTTTTTATATTTTTATTTTTTTAAAACTGCAGCAACAACTTAAATATCAACAGTGAAGCAATGGTATCTGAGAACAAAAGAACATTTGCCAACTAACTGTCATCAAAATTTCAAGTGATTGTATAAGCAGAAGCCAGCTGCAACAGACCTGTGTGTCAGCTAGCTATAGGAAGAATGCTTTCCTTTGATGCTGTTTACTTAGAAGCAGTTTTAGAATAGTTCATTTTGATTATATCTATATCAAATGAAATAAAAATGAGCGAAGTGCCCCGATTCTTTGTTGGGCCCGAAGATACAGAAATAAATCCTGGAAATTATCGACATTTCTTCCACCATGCTGATGAAGATGATGAAGACGAGGATGACTCTGTAAGTTGTTTGGTGAAAAGAGACCAATACAATTTTTTATTAATCACTGTTAGTGTGAATTAATATAATTATCTTAAACTGATAACACACTTTTTACATAGGAATTTGTTAGAAATGTTTTAGACTGAAAAAGTATGTTTTGGTTCATGTGTGGTATTATTGAACCTGCAGTGCATCAAGAAATACAATTAGGGATCAGAATTTTAAGTTGTTCATAATCCTTATTTTAGTTTATTTTAGTCATATCCTTCGCATAACTCAGGGTTTGGTAGAAAAGTGGCAAGTAGAAACAAAGTAATGAGGGCCATAAATCAAAAAGATCTCTTGTATGTAGAAATATGTAACAAATATATCAAGATAAAGAACTAGAAGGAAATAATTTTAAGAGTACTACAGGAGAACTATCTTAACCAGCTTTGTTAAGTTTATCATGTTAACATTGCATGTGCTGGTTGACCTGAAGGTATCCCTATTTATTAACCATTCAGAAGTCTTACAGGATTATAATAAGTCTAATAAACATTTTTGAGCCCAGAGTATAATTTATGATATATATGAATAGTCATGGAAGAGAGAAAGGAATTTAAATGGAAAACTGGACACAGTTTTTTATATATTTGATAAAATTGAGTATTTGAATGTAAAAACCTCTGAATGAATTTTGAGTAATTTTGTAAACCCATGATCTACTCACATGTTATTCTTTCTATAGCCTGCTTTTTATAGCTTCAGGCAGAATCATGGCCTTTGTGTTGTAGAGAGGGTGCCAGAGATCAGCAACACTATTAAGTAAAAATATTGAGTGTGAGGTTTGGGGTGTCAAAGGATCTTGAAAGGAATGATGCAAGATATAATTTGAGCTTAGCAATCAAAGAGTTGAATAAGAATCAGCCAAATATCTGCTGACACCTCTGTTAGTAGTGTGGCTTATTTAAAAATTTCCTTCTAGTTGTCATTAGTGACTGACTAATATTCAGTCAAGCTCAGTTTTTAAAAGTACTTTAATACTTAATAGCTTCGATAGCTTTGTAGCCAGGAGCAGCAACTTATTTTAGGCAAGAGAATTCTTTATTTCACTCCCCTTAACCTTTTACTTGAATTAGAAAGATTTTGGCCCTCTTTTGCCCTTTTCTGGTGTGAGGAGGGCAAATAAATGGTAAACACTTTGAGAGAAGGAATACTTAAGTTTTAAATCAGGTTGAAAGTAATAACAATGAAAAACAATGAAAGTATTTCTGTTTTGAAAAAAAACTTCCAGAACTTTGTAAAAAGCAAACAAAAGAAACTACTGTTTATTAAGTATTTATTATAGTAAAGATAAATTTTCTTAAAATGCCTTTTGGTTAATGTGTCACTTTTACTGATTCAGTGCATTCTCACCTACTTCTGAAAAAGATTTAATGTACTTTGGCATTTGTATTAAGTCAATCTAATTTTTTGTTTCCTTTCTGTTTTAGCCACCAGAAAGGCAGATTGTGGTTGGAATATGTTCCATGGCAAAGAAATCCAAATCCAAACCAATGAAAGAAATTCTTGAGCGGATCTCCTTATTTAAATATATTACAGTAGTAGTATTTGAAGAGGATATTATTTTGAATGAACCAGTGGAAAACTGGCCTTTATGTGATTGTCTTATTTCTTTCCATTCTAAAGGTATTAAAGAAGAGAGGAAACTCTTGTCTTCTCTGATTATAAAACTAATCCATATTAGTTGTAGAAAATGGGAGGGGAAAAAAACAGAAAAAATAAAATTAGCATCTTCCATAATACCTCTCTGACAGATAGGTTATGTTAACATTTTGATATATTTCTTTTCAGCCTTTTTTTCCTGTGTATATTTTTTAAAAACAAATTTAGTGTTACAGTGTGTGCATGTGTGTATAATATATAATTTTACATTTAGCCTTTTTCACTATTATTTCAATAGTTTTTTTTCTCTCCGTATCATTCTCCAAAACCTGATTTTTATTGACTGCATGGAGTATCATCGTGTTGTATTGTCATTTCATAGAAGAGCCAAGGCCCTGATTTTTTTGCAGACTCATGTCCCTCAATTCTGAGAATCTTAAAATTTGCTTCTCTTTGAGGGTAAGGTGTTCTTCCTGCAAAAGCTATTTGCCTTTAAAAAAAACTAGGTGCTATTTAAGGTCATATCCCATATACTGTCTCTTGGTAAGGAAAATGTTTCTCTTTAACAAAAAAGTAGGGAACTAACCATGTAGGTGTTCTCCTATATTCTGAATTCTGTTAGGAAGCTTCAATCATAGACATTGGCCATCTTTAAAATAAATGATGAGTTCTTCTGAGAGTCTATAAAAATTGAAAGATTTCTAATTTGTGACCACGTGATTCTTAGTGTATTTAAATTTTATAATCTAAGGAATTTAGGAATAAATCTTGTTTAACTTACCATAGCTTTTTGTTTTTTTAACTTCAGTATGTTTTACTACCTCTTTTCTCTCCCATCTAATCTGGTAATGCTACAAAATATAGTGTCTTCACAGACATACCATAGTTAAATCCTTAATTTATGCATACTTGCTTAATTTTTACCTTTTCCATATGATTTTCATTGAAAATATTGTGATTTAAAGAATAATAATAGGTCACATTTAATGAACACTTACTATGCCAGGTATTTTGCTAAGTACTTTATGTGCATTTAATATTTAATCCCTCGAAAAGGACTAAGTATCACTGGTATAATACCCATTTACAGCCAGGAACCAGGGACTTAGAGATATTAAATAAATTTGCCCAAGATCACAGACCTAGTAAAAGATAGTCAGGATTTGCACCTAGGTTTATGCTCTTTAACCCTAAGGTTTATGGCCTTTAATAATGTGTAATGGGAAGCGGGTGTGGCTCAATCGATAGAGCTCCCGTTTACCATATGGGAGGCCCCGGGTTCACTTCCCGGGACCTCCTTGTGAGGGCAGGCCGGCCCGCACCGCGCGGTGGGCTGATGCAGCAGGACCTCACAGCAAGGGGGAGATAAGCAGACACAGAAGAAACACACAGCGAATGGACACAGCAAACACAAGCAGCAAGAGGGTGGATAAATAAATAAATCTTTAAAAAAAAAAAAAATGTGTATTGATGGATAAAACTGGAGGCTTTTAGTGTCAATACAGAGTATTAATTATATCATTGAAATTTTTTAGATTTTTTTTTTTTTTTTAGGGTTCTTCTTGCAATATCTGCCATTTGATTTATTTCCATTGTAGTTAGTACTTTTACCAAAGTCTGAAATTTTTAGGGAGTAAATTTCTGGTATCTTAACATTGACCTAGCAACACCATGATTCTGCTCATATGTTTTATGTAGAAAGTAAATCCATTGTATGTGAGTTAATTGTTTTTGCTGCTATTTTAAAAGGTGTGCAAGTTGTTTCAATTATCTACTAATTTATATGTATAGGCACAACAATTTCTAAGTGAGATGAAGAGGAGTTGTATGTATTATTAAAAAAATTACCAGGTGATTGTGATGTACTTTTTTTTGTATATGAGATAATTTTATCTTTTGTCAAATGATTGACTAATTAGGCTTTGACTAGCATGTCAGTGGTCTAAATTTGCTTATTTAACCACTTGATTGTTGTTCCTTGTCAATCAAATTAACTAGAGGGAAAAAATTTTTGTTTAATACTATAAGTTGAATCATGGTTTATGTATTCCATACCTGCTACAGAAAGCAGTTCTATGTATAATAAAATTATTCTTTTATAAAAGGGGGCATAAATTCAAGTAATAAAATTATAAAGGTCAGCTTACTTTGAGATTGCACAGAATATGTTAATAATGTGTGTTCTTAGGATTTCCACTGGACAAAGCAGTTGCCTATGCAAAACTCAGGAATCCATTTGTAATCAATGACTTGAATATGCAATATCTCATACAAGATAGGTGAGTAGCAGAATTGGCTGAATTAAGGGAAAAAAGTTAACGTTCATTTAGTACCTACTGTAAGCTGATATGGCATCAGATGTTTTCACATACATTAATTCATTGTATCTTCAAAATAATATTCAGAATAGCTGTTTACACATATTTTTTTCAGTTGAGGAAACTTAAGAATCAAAGTCACAAATAGTTCCCCAAGTAGTTTAGTAAGGACTTAAACCAGGTTTGTTTAATTTCTAGAGCCTACTAAACTATTGAAAATCATGTACAATTTTTGGGTCATGTGACTGATAATGAAATTAGGCTCTACTTGTTATAGATATTTTTTTAAATAATAAAGTATAACCATTTTGAAAATATTTTACTTTGTCTCCTAGTATTCAAGAGGCCAAAGCAGGAATTTCTAAGAGAAATTGTAAAATGTGAATGCATTTATATTTCATTTAACTAATGTTTCACTCTGATGGCTACCTTTTTAATTTCATCTGCATTCTATTTTCTTTCGTGCTAGCAATACAATATGAGATTATATATCTGAAAATATTTTATAAAATATAAGGACCTGTTATTTTTCTGTTTTTTCTACTCTTCAGATAGTATACTATTAATAGCTAAAATTGTTAAACATTTTCCCTAGTCTATGTTTTGAATGTATGTTTTGTATATTACAAATATATTTAATATGCATGTTCATTTTAAGAAGTTTGGAAAAATAAAAGCATAAAGAAAGCCGTTTAACCCCACCAATATATCTCCCATAATTTTTCCAATAGAAAGGAACACATTAATATACTCACATCTTGCAAAATTAGGATTGCTTTCTCTTAGAATACTATGAACAGTTCCCTATGTCATTAAATATTATTTGAGCATAATGTTTTTAATGGATAGGTAAAATTCTGTCATTGAGATATATCAGCTTTATTTAAACATTTCTTTTTATACATTTACATTCTGAATTTTTAAAATTAGTATTTTAATACATTACAAAAGTATTATTTTTGCATAATAAATTTTTTTTCTCATTGCTGAATATTTCCTTGGGATGCATTTTTCAAAATTTTAAATATTTGTTTTGTTAAAGAATAACAAGGCTCAACATACATGCCCTTTTTAGTAGTAGAACAATAATAGTGTACTTTAAGAACAGTAAAATAATATACTTAATGTGAAATAGAGGGATAAAACAATAAAGATGTTTTCCTTTTTCTTAAGGAGAGAAGTATATAGTATTCTTCAAGCTGAAGGTATTTTGCTTCCTCGTTATGCCATTTTAAACCGTGACCCAAATAATCCCAAAGGTAAGAGTTAGAGATTTTAAACAGGCTGACTTTTGCCTCTTGACATGCTTTTGGGCCACTTCCCTTATGTAATTAAGTAGGATAAATTTAAAGAATTTATAGTATTCTGTCTAGTTTTTTGAATGATCAAATAAATAACCATTATATTAAATTAAAATGTAACACTATGAATTATAAAGCCATAATAATTTAGGAATTATCTATCCTTGTCTTTGGTCTACATTGGACATATTTCTGAGAGTCATAATGAAGAAATTTTAAGTTACATGCTATTTATCTGTCTTAAGATTTAATATTCTGATAACATTTAATATTTTGGGAATTGTGATGGCTTTATTTTACTTTAAAACAATTTTTATTAAAATACAGGAGTAGCATTTATTATCTGACTCAGGGAACAACTTTTTTCATTGCTCTGAAGGTAAGAAATTACCTTTCAGATTGGATTGCTTGCTTGCTTTGCATATGGATCACTTTTTAAACTTAATTTCATTTTTGTGGTATCTATGGAGCAAATGATCCTATATACTTTTCAGAAGATGTTAACATTCTAGAATTACTTGTCCGTCTTTCCTGTTGGTGTCATTTCCTATCTAACTTTGAATTCTGTAGCACGGTAGGGTGAAATGGAAGTTATAAAGATTTTGAAGAGCCATGGTTCCTAATGCCATATATATCATAAATGTTAGTAAATGTTGTTTGTGTAAATATTTTTAATTAAAAATCATGACAGTACATTATCCAAGATTTCTTTGTAATCTAGTCTGGTAAAAGAAAGTCCTAAATAATAATATGGTATCTAGAATAGATAATACAGTATATAATTTTTTCTTGTTATTGTTTGATATATAGAATGTAATCTGATTGAAGGAGAAGATCACG
The DNA here is from genome assembly GCA_029593785.1 of Cabassous unicinctus. Classification (NCBI taxonomy): domain Eukaryota; kingdom Metazoa; phylum Chordata; class Mammalia; order Cingulata; family Chlamyphoridae; genus Cabassous; species Cabassous unicinctus. Next base: position 13,795 of record JAQZBX010007710.1, on the reverse strand, counting down.
TAGAAGTAAATGGAGAAGTTTTCCAAAAGCCATTTGTAGAAAAGCCAGTAAGTGCAGAAGATCACAACGTTTACATTTATTATCCAACATCTGCAGGTGGTGGAAGTCAAAGACTCTTTCGAAAGGTAAATCTTTGTTATTCTATTCAGCACTGTTCTTAGTACAGCTGTTGAATAAATTATATGAAGAAATCAAGCATTTAACAAAATTTACTAAATATTTAAGTCTTATAAATACGTCATTTAAGGATAAATTCATAAAACCAATATCATCCTTAGTCAGAAACACAAGTCATCATTTCAGTTATTTAGTTGTTTAAACAAAATTCCTCCCCACGAACACTGAGAATGTTGGTTAACTTTCCTTCTAGCTTCCATCTGTGAAATTAGAAATTCAGGTAAAGATCAGCAGTCTTTTAGAAAATTGACAGAAACAAAACAAAAACCCGGACTGTTCATAGAAAAGATAATAGCTCTAATTTTACATACATGAGAGTGTGCTAATTGTACCCATAACAAAATTTGTGCAAATGAAAATTAAATTATAACCACATTGTATTACTTTTTAGATTGGCAAAGATCAAAAGATTGAGTTAATTGGGAAGCAGGCACAAACTCAAACATTTTTGGCAGAAATACAAATTAGTATAGTCTCTTGGCAACATAATTTAGCAATATATCAAAATTTAAAAGATGTGTAGACTTATTAACAGTCATGGAAAACCAATTCAGAACACAGTGAGATACCATTTTATATCTATTGGTGTGGCAAATGTTTCTGACAATACCAAGTATAGCCAAGGGTGTAGAACAATTATACATTGCTGATGAGGCCCTAAATTGTTAAAACAATTGAGAAAAGACATTGGTGAAATCTTTGTAAGTTGAATTAAATTATGGTGTGCTTGCACAGTGAAAATTTCTATAGTACTGAAAATGAACAAAGAAGAGTTACATGCAGCAACATGAACCTTAGAAACAATTGAGTGTTCATTGTATTTTTATGCTATTTAATTAACATATGTTATAATTATAGCAGGGATTAATAGAGTGCCAAGTGCATAGTAAACATTGTTAAGTATTTGTGGACTTAAAGTTTTTTATTTGAAGATACCTAAGATGAAAATAGAGACACTAAAAGGGTTACATTATAAAAATGAGGGAAATATTTTGGTTTTAACATTGGATGGATATCTTTTGTTTTCAGATTGGCAGTAGAAGTAGTGTTTATTCCCCAGAAAGCAATGTACGAAAAACAGGCTCGTATATATATGAAGAGTTTATGCCTACAGATGGTACTGATGTTAAGGTAGGAGTGATTAAAAGTCTGTTTCAATCTTGTATTTAGACTTTACCCGTGATCTCAGAAAAACAGCTGGATTCAACCTCTCTTATGGATCTCTTTCTTATTGACTGGAGAATCTTCTCTTTTTTTGTACCATAAACAAAACCTATGATTTTTTTTGTTTTTTTTTTTTAAATAATGTTCTTAATTCCTTAAAGAGAAGGATTGCAAAGAGGAGACAAGTTTTGTTTGAAGTATAGTTATCAAAGTATTTTAAAACCAACTTTGTAATAAAATCATATATATGATTCTTTAAAGGGCATTAAATAAAAAAATATAGTGGGTGAGGGTCTAATATCCCTCATTTTCCAAGTGGTGATTGGTTTCAATGATGTTGTAAAATCTGTGACAACTGTAATGAGATATAAAAGTAGACATGATTTCTATTGGTGAGAAATCAGGTCTTAATTGTTTACCTTCAGCCAGTCTCTCTCTAACTAGAGTGTTTTTTCTAAAGAGTAAATCTGATTGTGAAACTCTCAAAAATTCCCCGATGGAACCTTATTGACCTACAGAATAATAACCAAATTCATAAGCCTGGCATACAAGATATTTCACAGTCTGGCCTCAGTTTTAAAACCTCATTTCTTAAAGCATAATCTATTATCAAATAACTTGCAATTACCTGAAAATCATGCTGTTTCATGCATCTTTCCTTTGTCTTTGTTCATTACCTCTGCTTGGAGTACCTTTCCATCTCTTGTCTGCCTTGGGATTCGTGCCCCCCCCTCCCTTTTTCTAATCTTTCTTTTGTCAGTTATTTTCTTCTATAATGTTTTATAATTATTTATATCTCTCCTTTATTAAACTAAAACAGTTTGAGAAGAGAGATTACATCCTATTCATCGTAGTATTCCCCCATAATGCTTATTTATAATGGTTTTCTATAGAAAATGAAACCTCTCTTACTAGTTTCGCCATTATTTATAACCTTTTTCAATATACTAAAAATTTTGTCATGTAAAATAGAAAGTTGTGCCTATCTAATAGTCTAGTCTGAACTATATTTTTTGTTTTTTTCCCTTTGAATTTTTTGCTGGTTTTAAATTATTTTTATATACCTTTCATGAAAGGTTTATACAGTGGGCCCAGATTATGCCCATGCTGAAGCTCGAAAATCTCCAGCACTTGATGGCAAGGTGGAACGAGATAGTGAAGGAAAAGAAGTTAGATACCCTGTTATTCTCAATGCACGAGAGAAATTAATTGCTTGGAAAGTCTGCCTTGCTTTTAAGGTAAAGATCTTATACAAGCTATATAAACACTTGTAAAAGGAATTAAAATTTTCTTTCTAGAGTTAAATAAGTTATTTGGATTTTTAATTGTGCAACTAAGCTGAGAAAGTAATTGGTTCATCTGAACAGTTCATTTATTTTTCAAGGAATTCTTTTAGTGCTAATAATTAAAATATATAATAAATGAAAGTCTTTGTTTCTCTATATTCTTTCTGTATTATGTAAATGAGAACCTTGTCGATATATTCAGAAATTAAAATTACAGATAATAACTAAAGCAGTAGCGGGAAGTGGATGTGGCTCAAGTGATTGGGTTTCCATCTACCACATGGGAGGTCTCAGGTTTGGTTCCCAATACCTCCTGGAGAAGGTGAACTGGCGTGGTAAGCAGGCACAGCAGGCAGGCGTGGAGAGCTGACACAACAAAAGAGATACAAAGAGGAAAGACAACAGGAGACACAACAAACCAGAGAGCTGAGGTGGCTCAGGTGACTGAGTGCCTCTCTTCCACATGGGAGGTCCTGGGTTTGGTTACCGGTGCCTCCTATAGAGAAGACGAGCAGACACAGAGCACACAGCAAATGGACACAGATTGCAGACAGTGACCACAAACAACAAGGGGAGCGGGGACAGGGATAAATAAATAAAATAAATCTTTAAAAAATAAATAAATAAAGTAGTAGGGTTAACCATATTTAGGGCTATTGTTTAACTTATTAATAAAAAAACAAACCCAACTTATTATAAGCATTATTTACTTTAATAGAATTGATAAATCTTATTTTGTTTTTCATTTTTAAATAAAAAAGATCCTCAGTGATCTAACCTTGTAATCAATCCTGTGGCTTAATGTATAATATGCTCATAAAAACAATAGACATACAATTCTTAAAGAAAAAATTTTAATTCTGCTTTTTCACTAATTTGTTCAATTTATATTTTGGAGTTTTAATGTGAGTTGTTTCTCGTACTACTGTATGGGAAAATTTTATATAGAATTAATATAACCTTTTTTACCTTTTCTAAAACTTTGCCTTGGCATCTAACTTAAAGACTTATATATAATACTGTTCATTAAATATATAAATTGACTTAATAATTTGACGTCTCTTCCATGGAAAGAATATTAACCTGTGAATACATTTTAATAGCTTCATATAAACAGTTTTAATTTTGTAATGCCAGGATTCCAAAAGCCAACTCTTAAAATCACATTTTACCAGTATTTGTTGATTTGAGCATAAAATGTAGATTAGAAAAATCCTGGAACCTCGGCAGGTTATTTATACCTTTAAGCTGTTTTCTTGTCCCAAATAAAGTACATTTATTTCCGGTGTCCGCAAGTGTGTGGTTGTCAGATTTTAAAAGCTTCGTAGGGATAATTGTACATTTTTCGTGGGCTGTCTTCAAAGCTATTTTTCCTTTTATTATTTTGGAGTAATTTTGCTAGTGCAAAATTTTTTTATTAGAACCTCCAAAAATATTTCATTTGTTTTCTAATATTAATTGCAGAACTTTATACACTGTTTTTATCCCTTTTAGTTCCTTAAACCTTATTGTTCTACATCTGCTTAATGGTAAGAAACTTAAATAACATATATCAACTGTATATATACTTTAGAGCACTCAAGTAACAAGCAATTTCTATCATTTTTTTGTTTACTGTGAAATAAAGCAGTATACTATAATGCTTTCTGGCTTTATGAAATTTGATGTTTTCTAATAAGACTGGGAAACTATGAATCTTAATAATTCAAGTTGATCCTTAATATTTATGATTTATTTTTAATAGCAAACAGTTTGTGGCTTTGATTTGTTACGAGCCAATGGACAGTCCTATGTTTGTGATGTCAATGGTTTCAGTTTTGTGAAAAATTCCATGAAGTATTATGATGATTGTGCAAAAATACTTGGGTAAGAATTTTTTTTAGTTTTCTTTCTCTTTTCTTTTGTTACAGCTAATGCATACTATTCAGAAACCAAATAATAACAAGGGTCAAATGATTAGGGTTTTTAAGAGTAGTCATCTGTGATCATAAAATAACTCTCTCAAAGACCATGCCAGATCCTGAATTATATAGTCTGGTTATCAAAGACAGATTAATTTATGATCAGTATAGATGAAGGGCTAAAATATTTTAACTTTATAGATTTAGAAATGCTATAACATGGTGACTATTAATCAAACCAGGTAATTTATTAGAATACCTTACTTCTCAAGTTTTTGCTGTATAATATATTTGAAAAGGCTTAATTCTCTTACTCAGTGGTACAAAGTGAACTATTCATGAAAAAGTAACCAGAGTAAAGTAGAAATATATGGAATTCATATATTTGAATAATAATTCTTTCTACACGCACATATTAGTGAAAGATATCCTCATAAGATTATCAAGAAAATATAAAAGAATTATTGCATGTAAGGATGCCATTTTTATATTCTTTGATCTGTTTTGTTTTTTAAATATATTTTTTATTGAAGTATCTCATTCATACATGAACGTATATAAACAATAAGTGTATACTGAAAGTTGTGAACTTAAAAAATAAACATGCATAACATCATACAGGGGTCCCATACATCACCCCTTTGCCAACACCTTGCATTGTTGTGATACATTTGGTACAAGCTATATAACACCATAGTCAAAATATTACTACTGACTATAGTCCATATCTTACATTTGGTGTATTTTTCCCCCAATCCACCCTATTTTTTTTAAACAAATCAATTTTATTGATACATATTAATAAAGCATACAATTTGTTTTCATCTGTTATACTTTAAACTAGCAAAACAAAAACTATTTTTAAATCTCTTCTAACTGTATATGACAAAGCCATAGGAAACTTGCACTTTAGAATGTTGCTTAATCATTGGAATCACCTTTTATAGTATGTTTTAAAGACGTGAACTTGCCCTGAAAGTGAAATTTTGGGGAGTATACTAAATTTTACAATAAATAAGTGCTAAATTTAAAAATAAACTTATAATTACTTCCATGTTTCCACTTTTAACTCTATTAGTAAAATATATTACAGTAGAGATTTGTTAGAAATGAGCAGGGTATCTAGAATAGCTTTATAGATGTTCAGGAAACTGGTGAGAGATTATCAGTGGTCATACAGAGTTTAGAATGTATGTAATTATATATGATGTAACTGATTTCTTTGAATCCAATATGATTTATATTTTTAAAAACTAAAATGAATAAATAATTCCAAATTTGTGGCATTCCCGTTAGTGCTTTTTGATATACAGTTTAGAACTGCCGATCTAAAATTTTCTTGACCATGATTCATTTGTTGAGTTACTTTTTGTATGATGTAATCACTCATTCTCTATCATGTGAAGTGTACCCAGTTTTGTCTAAAAATGGATTAATTTTTCTTTCTTTCTTTCCCTCCCTCCTTCCCTCCTTCCTTTCCTTCTTTCCTTCCTCTTAAAGCAATATTGTAATGCGAGAGCTTGCTCCACAATTTCATATTCCCTGGTCAATACCCTTAGAAGCTGAAGATATCCCAATTGTACCAACTACATCTGGAACTATGTAAGTTAGAATATTTTCATTTAGAAATCCTTGGGTTTTCCCCATAAGTCAGTGCTATTAGAATAAAAAATCAAATTTCTGAATGATTATAGACACGTTACTGTGTGTTTTAATATGATCCAGTTTGAAGATGAAGAAATAGATTAATGCTTTTACAAGGGTCCATCAAGTCTAAAACTCTTTTATATTATTATGAGTAAAATCCTGAAAAATCCTGGATAATTAATAGAACTCTTGAAGTAAGCCATAGAAATAAAAACAGGTGTGTTACTTAAGTATTTATGGCCAGTGTTCATACAACTTTGGCTCTCTCAGGTGTTTATGAAAAAATAGTTATTGAAGTAAATTAATGAGATCAGTATTTCCAAAGTATTCTGTAACAATCTACTAGTGAAAATTACTTAGGTGAATTTTGAAGAAATGCTTTTTATTTGCATCAAGAAATTTCCATTAGCATGTTAAGTATTCTGAGAAGTCCTATTTGGAAGAAAACAAAAAGACCTGTTTAATTTTGTTTTTTAAACCAAACTTATTTAACACAAAATTTTTCAAGTAACTTATTCATATCCTGCAGAGTAGTGTTCTGTGGCTCACACTTTGACAAACACTGAATTATACTTCTTAACCCTTCTGTGTTTCTGAGACAGTTTTATGTTCCAGTAATTTGAATTTGAAATACATGTTCTTCTTACGTGGCCAAAATAAATACAGCCATCATCAAGGAAAGCTTTCTTTTGTTTTGTTTCCATGAAATGTCCAGTCTATAATGATCTATGATATAGAGTAGATCCTTAGTAAAGTACAAGGACTTGTGCCCATTTACTTTTATCCTGGAATAAACAGTCATCTCTAGATAGGAAGCAGATATCATATTATGTAGCTTAATGTACTCTCTTCTCCAGTTTCTTAAATTCTTTATAGGATTGATTTCATAAAATTTATAAGAACTATTCTTTGTGGGGAATATCTTGAAATAGTAAAAAATGGCTCTAAATAAATTATTGGATCTGTTAATCTGAAATATGCAACACAAATCTTTGTTAGAGGATTGAAAGCATTTCTTTTTTTTAAATTTTAGGATGGAACTTAGATGTGTCATAGCTGTCATTCGTCATGGGGATCGAACACCAAAACAAAAAATGAAAATGGAAGTGAGGCATCAAAAGTAGGTTTTAAGAGGAATAATTTGACACCTATGAAATAATTTAAGATTTCTGATAGGTGTTAAGCTCTTTTGATCACTACCTTATATAGAATAACTTTTTTTTGCCTACCATTTCTTGGCCGTTAGTATTTAAACCACTGGATAAAAACAAAATCCATTTAAGATAATTGTGTATATCAGCATCTGAAGAAAAGTGGTGATATCCATAAATGATCATCCATCTGACTTGACTTTGTCATGAAAATGTTCTGTGTAGTTTTGGTTTATCATTCTTTTCATTGCTTTCTGAGAGTCATTAACCTCTCAGCTTTCTAGAATGAAATTAATAGAATGAAGTTTCTGTTAATTCTATTCAGTATTTGATTTGGAGATGATACAGTTTCAAAAACTGAGCCATTAAATATCATTTGAGACAGGTGTTTTCTAATGTGTGTGTAGTACCTTCAGAGAACATGTAACATTTTGTTTTATTGTCAGATTCCGCTTCTGTCATGAGAACTGTTTTAAAGGTAATATGGTGATTATTAGTTTGATAGGTTTAGGAAAATAGTAAGTTTTATCAATCAAGGGAGAGTTGCAGCATGATATAGAAAAGGACACATAGTACTGAAATCCATAGTTTTAGTCCCATATCTATCATTTATTATTAATGAGTAGTGTAAGTATATGGTGGTAATATTACTTATGTGCAAGTAACTAACAGTGCTTTTTCTTTTCTATAAGATTTTTTGATCTTTTTGAAAAGTGTGATGGTTATAAATCTGGGAAATTAAAACTCAAAAAGCCAAAACAATTACAGGCAAGTTTATTTGATTTTTCTGTTGTTGAATTTAAAAAACTTAATAATAATATTATATGAATATTCACTTCTTTATTATTTTATAGGAAGTGTTGGATATTGCACGACAGCTTCTTATTGAGCTTGGGCAAAATAATGATTCTGAAATCGAAGAAAATAAGTCAAAACTTGAACAACTTAAGACTGTATTAGAGATGTAAGTATTTTTTGATACTCTTAATTATGATAACTAATTGTAATGCTTTTTTATGTGTGTAAATTGCCATTATAATTTCTTTTACAGTTTGATCTTTTTGCTTTTTATCACTGTAACCAAGAAGAAATTAGTGAATATCTAATGGGATTTCTCTTTTTACCTTTGAGAAAATAGGTTGTATTAAAGTTACTGTTTTAGTTTACTTTTAATTTTGAGGTGAATATCAAAAGAGGACATTAAATTTGGATCTTCTATGAAGTGATTAATTAAAGTTAATTAAAATTAATTAAAATTAGCATCACATTGCTAACTTCATCACAGATTCAGTGCTGTTTAAATAAAAAAAAAAACAGTTTTTAACTGTGTTTTCATCAAATAATATTGGTATCACCAATATTTCCGTTTTAAACTTTACATGTTTGACCAATTAATGCTCTTATTTCCTTTATTTTTTAAAGATACATATTTCTGTACTTTGTCATCTTTTAAAAATTATTTAACTTTTTTTTTAAGGTGGTTGAAATGACTACCTATGATACAAATTTTCTGCTAGGATATTTTGAAGAAATCAGTAAGACAGTTACACATAAAAAGGGCCATTAATATATAAGACTTAGTTTTCCTCTGGATGGATTTTAGTTTTTCTTTAGTAAATCATATCAACACTTAGTGAATTCAGCACTTAGTGAATATTGTCCATTCTGCTTGCCATTTTCTTTCTCAGGTATGGCCATTTTTCTGGAATAAATCGTAAGGTCCAATTGACTTATCTTCCTCATGGTTGTCCTAAAACATCTAGTGAAGAGGAAGGTATGTTGTTATTGTTATTGACTATTGTGTTTTAATTATATTCTTTATTTTTTATCTCTGTGTGTGTATGTGTGTGTGTATGTATATACCACACACGCATATATATATAATTATATATACTTACTACTCATTTTTGATTACCTTTGGGCCATCTTCCCTCTAACAGATTATGTACTGGCATACTGAATGTAGGAAGAATAAAGTAGAGTTTTGTTAACTGCTTTCTGCTCTTTAAAGAATATATTTTATTGTTTATCCTTTTAATAAGGATAGCTTTTATTATTTTGAGAACTTAGTACTTCCCTTTTATTGTGGAGTTGTTGCAGAAAGCTTATTTATGTCTATCTAAATGTTATATAATGGCCTTCATCCTCTTTTAATAGAAGAGGGCAGAGTATATGGGAAGGAATCTCAAGAAGTATGAAAATACTTCTTTAAAAAATACCAATTAATGTGTTCCTAAAATAGGTTGATATTTTCCTCCATCCAATAAACAAAAATAAGCATTTAAATAAGGCTTGTCTTCTTAGAGCAGTTAGCACAAAAATCTGTAAATTTGTGTATGTTTCACAAGGAAAATGGGCAAGCATTGGAGAAGCCACTTCATGGGAAAAATGCAGGTGGCCAATAAAATAAGACTGAAATATCACTCCTTTATTCAATGACAGTGGCAAAGTCTTTTTTTCTTTTATTTTAAATTGGTAATACAAAATGCTGATGAGAATAGAGTGCAACACGATTTAAGTCTACAAATGAGTCTAAATTCAAAGTAATTTGGCAATATATATCAAAAACTTCAAAAATGTTCGTGTATTTTGACCTTAATTCTACTTATAAGAATTCATCCCAGGGAAGTAATCAGATATTCTGTGAAAGATTTATCAGGATATTTACATTGGCATTATTTGTAGTGGCAAAAATTAAAATAATGATTTGTTTGAATATGTTAATCTTTATATAGTTATTTTAAAATTTGACATGTAGCTCCATTGTCACACTTTGTAATTAATAGCCATTTAATCCTATTACTTAATTTCCCATATCTTAATGTTTATAATCAGAAACATTATATAAACATAATTTTAAAACTGAATTAATTATTGGTCCCTCCATAAATTAATATTGGCAGCCATGGTAAAGCCTGTACAACTGTTAAGGCCCCCAGGGAAAAGAGTGATTTTCTATCACTTTTTTTTCTTAATGTTTTAAACTTTATTATTATTATTTTCTTCTTCTTCTATCACTTGTTAAGTTCTTTCGGTGCTTCTCAGGCTTATTTTTAAATTATTTTTGTTTCAGTAACCCAACTCAGATCTTAAAGATGTGCTAAAGGGCAGATCAAAATTAAGTACAGAAACTCCTTCACTTATATTGTCTCTTTATGTCTGAGAAAATACTCTCATCTAGGACATACAGTGATTCTATAATTCTAAATTTTAAAAAACTGCTCTTGACTACATTTTATTGCATATATCATTCAGAAAACATATATTAGGCTCTCTTATCTCACATTTTCCTAAAACTTATTCATATCACTGATTCCCAGTTTTAAAAATGTGTGTATTTTCTTCACTTTAGCTAACATATTACCTCCTTTTATGTGGAAGGCCCTTGATTTAAAAACAGATAAGCTCTGGATCCTACCATCAAGGATCATATATTTAACTATATTAAATATATTGGCAAACCACTATGAGAGCAGGAAAGGAGAAGCAATACTTTCTTCAGAAAACTGAGAAAGAGCCTTCTAAGGAATGAAAGAGATTTCAAAATTTTAGTAGGATTTTTAACATTTGGAGCAAGGGATATTACTGACAGGAGCAGTCTACAAATGGAGGTGCATTTAAGGAACAAAATAATTTCTATGTGAGCCATATTCTACTGCAGAAGAGAGCACAGAGAGATTAATCTTGAAACATGTCTATTTTGAAAAAATAAACTTGAAGTTTGTTTTATCTATTCACATGTATCTCAGACAGCCGAAGAGAAGAACCATCCTTACTTTTGGTTCTAAAATGGGGAGGAGAACTAACGCCTGCAGGCAGGGTCCAGGCTGAAGAACTTGGAAGAGCTTTCAGGTGTATGTATCCTGGAGGTCAAGGTAATCTTGGAGTCACTTTATTTTGCTTAAATTCATATATTGTATTTTCAAATTCTTATTCTCTTTGACATTTTACTAAATATTTATAGAAATACATAGTGAGATAAAAATATGGCTTAAGTGATTTGAGGATTTATTTTCAGGAGATTATGCAGGATTTCCTGGTTGTGGTTTACTTAGATTACATAGTACCTACCGACATGACCTCAAAATATATGCCTCTGATGAGGGACGAGTCCAGATGACTGCAGCTGCTTTTGCAAAGGTATAAATGTTTTTTAGAATTTTAATTTAGTTACATTTTGAAAGATTTTTACTAAGGCAATATTTAAAATTTCCAAGTTCGGAACTTCCAACTACAGTACTCAAATGGCATTCACAAACTATATTATTAATAAAATTTATTTATTGTAAATATCCTATATCTTATGAAATTCAGCATGTAACAAAATAATAATACTTTCTATTATATTGTATATTAATTTTTAAAAAATCTGTGTTGGCTCTATTTAATATATTTTAGGGCCTCTTAGCACTAGAAGGGGAGCTTACACCCATTTTGGTTCAGATGGTAAAAAGTGCAAATATGAATGGTCTTTTGGATAGCGATAGTGACTCTTTGAGCAGTTGTCAGCAACGTGTGAAAGCAAGACTTCATGAAATACTTCAGAAAGACAGAGATTTTACTTCCGAAGATTATGAAAAGGTGGGTCTTAGCAACTTTTTACATTGTGAAATATTAAATATGCATGAAAAAGTACATAAATATAAATGTAGCGCTTATTGTACCATAAAGCAAACACTCATGTAATCACTATTCACGTAAAGAAATAGAACACTGAAACAACCCTGATGACCCTTTTGTGCCTCTTCCAAATTGCAACCCCTTCCCTATCTCCTAGAATAACTACCCTAACTATTTATGTTGCTATTTTTTATAGTCTTATAATATCCAGAATATGAATTTGGATTATTATCCCTAAACATGAAGTCTAAGTTTTGGCTGTTTTTATCCTTCATATATTAGAATAATACAGTATGTTTTCTTTTATGGTTGCTTCTTTTGCACAATAATATGTTTATGGGATTCATCCACATTGTTAAGTACTGCCATGGTTGATTTAATTTTCATTGCTACTTGGTATTCTATTTCAGAGTTTGATAAATTTTTTCTGTAAAAGACTAGATAGTAAATATTTTAGGCTTTGCAGGCCACATATGGCCTCTGGTTTGTGTGTCTATGTATATTTTTTAATACTCTTTAAAAATATAAAAACCATTTGTAGTTCATGGCCTGTGCCACAGGAATGTGCTACAATTTATTCATGCTTTCTTCTATTTTTACCAGTTTCAGTCTGTTATGGTTATTGCTGCTGTGAATATCCTTGTATGCCTCCTGGTGAATATGAGCATGCGTTTCTGTTGTATATATTCTGGAAGTGTAATTTTGACTCACAATATCCTTAAGTTCAATATTAGATGTTGCCAAACTATTTTCCAAAGTAATTGAACAATTTATGCTCCTATCAAAAGTCTATGAGAGTTCTCATTGCTCCACATTGTCTCTATTCTTGGTATTTTCAGACTATTCAATTTTGACCATTCTGTGGATGTATAGTGGTACCTCATTGTGGTTTTAATGTTCATTGACCATTTAGATCTCCTCTTCCATGGTGTCATCTCTTCAAGTCCCTTGGCCATTTTTTTTCCTACTACTTCTCTGTGTTTTTTCTTTTTGATGGGTTGAAGTTCTTTATTCTGGCTATGAGTTCTTTGTTGTATGTGTTCTAAATACTGCCATCTACTTTGAGTCTTAATGGTGTCTTTTGATAAGCAGAAGTACTTATTTTTCAGAAAGTCCACATTCAATTTTTTCCTTTATGGTCAGTGCATTTTTATGTCCTGGTTAAAAAAAATCTTTTTCTAACCAAAGGACATAGATATTCTCCTATATGATCTTCTAAAAGCTTTATTGTTTTGCCTTTCACATTTATCTGCAATCTAGCTAGAATTGATTTTGTGTGTGCTGTGAAATAAGTATGTCAATATTGGATTTTCCCCTCTACCATATATATATCCAATTGTCCCAGCACCACATGCTGAAAAGACTATCCTTTCCCTGCTACTCTACAGTCCCATCTTTATCATATATATGTGGTCTGTTTCTGGACTTCATATTCTAATTGTTGCTCTGTTTGTTGATCTTTATGTTATGAATAAGATCTCCCAACTCCCGAGGAGCGGATATAGATCAAGTGGTTGAACATCTGCTTCCCATGTACAAGGTCTGGAGTTTGATCCCTAGTACCGCCTAAAAACAAAAACAAACAAATGAAAAAAAAAACAACTGTCATTGAAGAGTGGATGTAGCTCAGTGGTTGAGTGCCTGCTTTCCATGTACAATGTCCTGGGTTCAATCCCTGGTACCTCCTTAAAACCGCGCTCATGGTGAGCTGCCACAGCAAGATGATGCAACAAAGGGAGACAAGCAGACACAGAGGAAACACACAGCAAATGGACACAGAGAGCAGACAGCAAGCACAAGTAGCAAGGGGGGGGATAAATAAATAAACACATAAATAAATAGATAGATA